>OX578285.1:17278838-17366338 GCA_951217055.1 Gerris lacustris
TACAATAATGCGACGTTGCCGTGAAATACCCTCAGTATATGACTTTAAAGTCAAAGGTGTATGGACTCCGTCGACGTATAGTAGATACCGTGAAAAATTGTATTTTTTAAAATGTATTAAATAAAATTTAACAGTTCCATTTTGTTACAGATTTATATGTTGATTTTACATATTTGTAACGAAGCGGACACAAAAATATCCACGACTTATAAAGCCTTGTCCACACTAGTAGACATGTTGCGCGATTTTGGTCTCAGAGACAAGCGATTTGTCTATAGATATCGGCTAGACAAACGGCGTCTATGGTCTCGTTGCTAGACCAAAAATCGCATGTCTATGTTTTTCCATTCTAAATGGCAGACACGGTGCAACGGTAGTCATGTTGTGCAACGTGTCTACAAGTGTGGACGCTAGACCTAGACAATAGAAGGTCTCAGAAGACGGTCTATGAGACTGTCTATAGACATGTTGCGCAACGCGTCTACTGGTGTGGACTAGGCTTTAGACTTGAAAAGAAGCAAATAAAACATTTAAACACTGAGAAGTGACTTCAACTAAAGTGAAGAATAGAATTTCACACATTAAAAGCAATCATATTGTATTATTTTTTATTATATTATTTCTATCATTATTTTTAGGGTCCGTAGGCAAAACCAAGGACCCTTATATTTTCCTGCGTGTGTCTGTCCGTCCGTCCTCTCGCGTGCTCTCACGGCTACACCTTTCGTCCGATCACTTTGAAATTTGGCATGTATGTGTCTTGTACCTACCCACATATATTAAAAATAGAGCGACTTAAAAAAAATATTTTTAAAAAAGAATTAGGGTAAAAAAAACTTAAGGGCTAAATTTTTTTTAATTTTTTTTCGACGCCGTGAGGGGTATCATATGAAAGGGTACGTCGAGCTGATTACAAAAATATATAATTCTTTGGTTATAACTTTGATAGGGCGAGCGTAGGCGAGTTTGAAGCGGGTTTGAAACGTGTCCCCCCCTCTATCTCGCTTATGTGAAGTGCAAAAAATCTGAAAAAATTCCTGAACATTCTTCGACCAAAAGTAAAGATACCACTTTTTGGAAATTTCGAAAAAAATATGATTTTATTTTTTATTGACAAAATAGTTTTTTTTTATAATTATGGTCTTTTCGATGTATTTATATGGTTGTAGTCCGGTTTAACTTTATCAGAGTGTGCTTTGAGAAAATCAGACCCTTAGAATGGTTTAAAGTAAGCTTTTTAGCATTTTAAAAAAACACTGTTTATACACTTTACAGTTAAACACTATATAGTGTGGCCTACGGACCCTCGCTGTGGGCTGACTAGCACACACTTGACCTGTTTATTTATTATGTCATATTAGGTATATTATTTTAAATCTAAAAAAAAATAGGCTGCCAATTGGTGTGGCACATAGCTTCCTCGCATCCTATCACGTACTTTATTGATTTTATACTTTTACAAGCCATTATTGTCTAATTTGTTTAATTGCTTCCCCCGTTTTTTTAATCTGTAAAAATTGTTTGGGTTTTTTACGAAAATTAAAGTATTAATTTAGCAAAAGGTAAAGAGCACAGACTGTTTAAATTAATCTAGGGCTATCTGCGGGCTACGTTCGATGAACTATATAAGTTTAATACAAATCAAATAAGTAGGTACTTTTGAAGCTATATGTGAAAATAAATGTATGTTTGTGCGCATGTGGAAGAGAAACAAATGGGCGCAGAAGGTTGAAACTTATATGGGACCAACAATGAGCTAATTATGACCTACCATCCAAAGTTCATCAAAATCAGTTCATCAAAATGTTGTTTTTAAGATATGTTGATTCGCAAAAATTGAACGACAGACCGACAAACAGACACGGATCCAAAAATGTTCCCTGATGCCTGAAACGGATTTCTGTATTTTTTTTTTTTTTGAAATCGGAGACCTAATAATTTTTCGTTCTTCAGAGCGATCCCATAGCTTCCGTTACCTTCGGTAAATTCGGAAGCAAAAATCTAGTTAGGGAAAAATCTAGTTCCTGAGAAAATACCTTTAAACGCGCCCACAGAGAGCATTTTATGCTTTTACAACGTATATTTGTTAAATTTATTGGATTTTTAAACCTGTCAATATTGTTTTGATATTTTACATGAATTAAAGTATCAAGCAAAAGTTAAAGAGCGCAAACGGTGGAAATTAATTTGGTTTTATCTGCGGTCTACTTTCGACAAACCATCCAAATTTCTTAAAAATCACATGAGTACTTTTGAAGATATAGGTGTAAATAAATGTATGTTTCTAAGAATGTTGAAAAGTAATAAATGAACGCAAAAGGTTGAAACTTATATGGGACCAACAATGGGCTAATTATGACCTACCATACAAATTGCATTAAATTAGGACTTGTAGTTTTAAAGATATTTTTTATTGTATTTTGGTTCGTAACAAAATTGAGCGACAGACAAACACGGATCCAAAAATGTTCCCTGATGTTTGAAACGGATTTCTGTCTTGGAATTTTTGTAATTGGAGACATAAAATATTTACTCAATATTTTGGCAGGACTACTTGAGGAAACTGATATAAAAAGCTATTTTCTCAGGAACTAGATCTTTACCGGGAATACGACATTTATATAACTTTCTCAAAGACGAGTTCATTATTACGTATTTAATAGTTTTCATGTTTTCACAGGTATATTTAATATTTGTTCAAATTTTATCATAAAATCAACTTCTCCTCGGCGGGGAATCGAACCCGGCCTGTCTCCGTATCCACGTTTCAAGCTATTTTCTCAGGAACTAGATTTTTACCGGGAAAACGATATATATTGTTAGATTCGTAATTAAATGGACTACATATTAGAATTTTATAATCAAAATTTCATTCGAAATTAACATATTCGTTAACAATAGATTGGGAGAGTTCACAATGGAGTGGTTTGTAACGATTCCTCAAATTGTGATTTGTTTTTGTTTATATACTATAGATGTTAATTTCCGGATAGTTCAGTTCAAGATGCCCAGGTATGGGCGAAATATAGCTTATATATGAATTAAAAGAAAATAATTATATTATTTTTTATTCCTAAGGAACTACTAAAAGAATAAGAATATAGTGAAACATAAGGGATCAACTAAAAATATGTATATTAATGTATTTTTGCCTTATTTTTAGGACCTGTCCTTATGGGGGAGCGGGGGGACGGGCATTTTTTTTGCGGTTTGTTTTGGTTATTTCGGGGGTAAAATGGCCGGCATTTTGGAAAATGTGATCTACATTTCGATACCTTTGAAATGATACCCCACTCAAAAAATATAAAATATTGCGATCTGTCACTGTTCTTGTTACTTCAAATACCCCCCCCCCCCCTCCACCTACCTAAACTGACTGAGTATGTGCCCCTCCCAGACCTAGCCGCTGGACACGCCACTGTGCAGAATTCAACATGACGATATCTCCGGAACCAATTGCACTAGAACTTTGACATTTAGAAGATAGCTTCCTTTTAATTACATTAACAACTTTCGTTTAAGGGTTTGTCAATCGGCCATTTTGATTCAAGATGGCGGCTATAGACGCATTTGAAACCATGTCCCCTCACTATAATTATCTCCACTTTTATGCAACAATAAAATTGTAGTATTTGTAAATATTGTAAATTATACAGGGTGGTCCAAAAGTCTCCCCCCCCCCCCCCCTCCTCTTAACTTTTGAACGGTTTGAGATAAATTAATGAAACTTGGGGGATCTCTACCATGCAAAGGGAAGTTTTTTTTCATGTAATCGCCCACTAGGGGCAATCATCCACTTTGCCCCCAGGCCACCCAACTTCAAAATTTCAAATTGGAATGTATATTTTTGATAGCATATTTAGATTCTACTGTGAAAAATAATAAACTTTTACTTAAAACTTTTTTTCTTTCTCCAATATTTTGCCCCCTACAGGGGGGCAAAGATGGCAAAATAACCCTTCCGAAATTATAAAAAAAAAAAAAGTAACACTTAGATCGTAATAAAATCTAAACGGTTAGAAATAAAGTAATGAAACTTGGGGTATCTGTACCATGTAAAGGGAAGTGTATATTCATCCACTCGCGTACTAGGGGCAACCACCATTTTGCCCCCAGGCGCTGAAATTTAAACTTTTGGACCACCCTGTAGAAGAGTTAGTGAATATAGGTATTGAATCTAGTTTATGACCACTTTTCCAATTTTTAAAAGTATTTCTTTACGATTGCATTGCTCAAATTAAGTAACAGCATTTTCGTTGCCTTACGTCTGCTTTGTTTCAGCGATTTATCTCATTTTAAATGAATACGGAATCATTGGAAGTGTGTAACGTGTTACGCAGTGGACGAATATTTCCTGTCATTTGATTCTCAAGTTGTCTTTTAGGTTTAACCTGAGTAAGAGTCCAGGTCTATTTATATTGAAATAACCGAAACTTTTCTTTTTTAATTACGGAAAAAATCGGCATAGAAAACGGAAATATATTTTTTTATTTTAAAATCCTACAAGTTTATGAAAAATTTGATTTATATTTTTGTTCACTTTTATTTATTTGTTTAAAATCGACAATTAGATGAAACGGGTTTCGACGTAAAACGCGTGCGTAACAGTTATTTACGGGCTGGATAAATAACATTGTTATATAAAATAAAATTGTTATATAATATAATTCAAAGAGTCGTCCTAATAATAAAAGGGCTACGTACATTATTTAAACTTCAAATGCACTTTGTAAATTACTCATCCAGTCGTTTTGAATGTTAATCAAAATAAAACAACGGTTTGCAACATCTGATAATTTTTTCGATAATTATCAAAAACATTTACAGAAAAAAATAATAATTAATTTGATAAGAGAGAGAGAGAGTAAAAAAAAATAAAAGAAATTAAAAGTGGTTTGAATATTTGGAGTTATTATTTTTACTGTGGGGACAGGTTTTGATATCGGAATAAGGGGATTTGGACACGGTCGCAATACGCGTACGGCAAGGGGGCTAAAATAAATAAACACTATTCTCCGTCGGGCCAAAGTAAAGATCAGATTAAAAAAAACGAGCGGGTTTTCGTTCAAACAAAAAAAGGACATGACTGATCGATTAAAAATCGCGACACTTTAAATTAAAATGAAATAACTTTTTATTTACGAGGTTATTTCGGCGGTGATGTCGTTTGCCGTCATATACCACTAAAATAATCATCAACATTGTGAAATACCGCCTCTTCCACGACAATCTCCCATATTAAAGAGACGAAAAAGGATTTAGTCCATCCCAGCATCCGGTATCAACTCGTGGCAATGACGTATGCTTAATCCCAATAATTTGAAAACTTGAAGGTAAAATTTCACCAATAACATTCTTAGCAATTCGGTCGCCTATATGGTAGATGGGAGAAACATCCTTTACTAAAATTGATATTTATATAAAAAAATAACCCTAGTAAACTTAATAAACTATGACGCGTCTTACACTGTACTCACACTCGTCGCCCTTACTCTTGACTCGTCGCTCTTACTCTTGACTCGTCGCCCTTACTCTTGACTCGTCGCTCTTACTCTTGACTCGTCGCCCTTGCGCTAACACATTTGTCATGAGCAGTCTGCAATTGTCTTCCAAGGTAACCATCTTGCAAGAGAATTGTTAACCCCAACAAGGACATTGACCTAATTGGATGATTAAGCGAATTACAAAAACATAATTTGGTTTAAATTGCATTGTTCCTTGTTAACGAAAGAAAAAAGGCTTCAAGGGGTATTTAGATGCCAATGAAAATTATATCAAGAATGAATAAGAAAAAATAAAGTTATGGAACACTGTGAACGCATAACTGATTATAACAAATTATAAAATAAATAAATACGTAATTTTTCCGATAACCAGAGATTGTTGATTCTATTCTTTCTACTAAAGATGAAGTCCCCTGATGAATTTCAAGAGTTAATTAATCATCGGCTTATTGTGACATCCTTTTTTACAAATACAAATGTAGCTAATTCGGATTGACGAAGCTGGACATCGGACATGAGACATTGCTAAACATCTCGAGGCAATAAGGGCGACTGATTTCAATATATACACGCCAAAAACTTAAAGGCCCCTTTTGACAAATGATATACATGCATTTCTCGGTTAAGGGAAAGTTATAACTATTTCGACCTATATCTTACGAGGTCGACATAAATCACCCGGTGAAGGGCCCGCGTCGCTTAGCGTCCCTTCGCCCGGCATTTTTCAGACGACTTGAGGGGACGCCCGCCGGCCCTTCCCTCAGAATTTGCTTTTGACAATCCTTTAATTTGTTTTTCCTTTGCCATTCCAGATTCAAATATATGTTTCGGACTCCTACTTTCCTTATTCTATTCGCTTTTTTGTCGAATAAGAACCTCTCTTCTTATTTCCTAAACTACATAGGAATAATGAAAAAGGATGAAATGGGGAGAGAGATATCAACAAAAAACAACCGTATTGAAACACACCGACTTTACACAATTTTGTTTATTAATATACTCGCATATTAAATATTCCAAGAAATAAAAGAAATATTTTTTATTAATATTAATTATAAAAAATGTCCTTTATCTTTTTTAACTTTACTATAAGAAAATTAGAATATAAGACGAAGGTTTTTGAAGAAGAAAAAAATTATGCTGATAAAAAGGTAAAATTGAAATTAAAATAATTTAGTTTAGATTTTAATGAAAGGAATAATAAAGCGAATGATATCATTTTCATCTGAGAAATTACAATAATATATTTTCTTTTTATATAGAATTTTCCGTTCTCTTTATTTAATTAAAGCAAATTATATACATTGAATGACTTTAATAAAAGAAATTTAATATAAAATGTGTCGAGGTGTTCAACTTTGACAGTGCTAATTTAAACTATTACTCTGCATCAAACAAACAAATGTTGTAGTTATAAAAGTTAAACATTAATTGCTTTAAAGTAAAATAATATCTAAGACAAAGATTAATAATTAATCAATATCTCATTATAAAGATTCAGGATGTAGTGAAGGTAAAAAAATTAAATCTATAAATGTGGCTCGAGAAGTAATTTTTGTACATTCTATATACTTTTATATACTCTTGTAGATTCTATATAGAGCTGAAAAGCTCGCGGAGTATCTAAAACACTCTTGGATCTTATCGAATCATACGTCGATGTCAAATAGCAAGTAATGGACTAATAAATAATAAATTACTGGGTCTTTAAAGCTGGTAGCCATACTCCGCCTACGTTATGTGTGCTATGAAGATGGCTCGACTTAGAGAAACGTTCAATAAATGTCGACAAAGTCAACTATTAGTGCAGCCACTACTTGCCGTACTCGCAACTCGGCTCAAACCACGCTCCAAACTGGCACATAGTTTTTCCATAAGTAATAATTTATACTGTAACTTATCAATAAACATAATCCAGTTACTTTAGAGATTCTTGTCGGGAGAACCAACCTGGGGTTTTTAATGTTTTGTTATTGTTTCTTTGTTAGTCTTGACACAAAAATATAGAAGACGTTTTTGTTGTCTTTTTTCAATCTTATAAAATAGAGTTTATTCTATAGCTTTCTAAGCTGATTATATCGTATTTTCGGGCAAGAACCATAACACGGAACGATTCTAATTAGCTCTATAGAGAGACAAGAGTTACAGCTGTACATCCGATATAACCAAGAGAATCGGGGTACAGCACAGACCATGAGTGATTTTCGTCTTCAGTTTTAGAGACCCATCATACGATTAAACCAACGGTAGTTTTCGTCCCATCCAAATAACGTCAAAATATGCAAATGACAGTTGATTATTCGCCGAAAGCCTCAATACTTCCACGGATCCAACTAATAGAGAGCCGGTTCTATGTTTTGACAGTTCTAATAAAAAGTTTTAAAATCATTTGAATCTGCCCACTCAATTCCAAATCGTGCATAATAATAATTACTCGTTTACGATTTTATCGTCGTTATTATATCCTCAGTAATTTGAGATAGCGATAGCTAGTATATTTCTGGAACCATAGTGTCTACATAGGACATCGAGTCGAAATTAAAATTTACTAAACCGCCTTTATATTTCCTCGGAAAAATACTCTTTTCAAGTGGCATATTTTGTTGCATAGCTTTTCTATTCCGTTTAAATCATATGTTGCTCCCTCTCTACTATATTCTTTCTTGCCCGGTGTTGGGAGTAGAGCGATCCCTTGAACAGCTTCGGCATCTAACGGATCAGGCGCGTACTAGGGTGGTGTGCTCGTTAACTTGGTGTGCCAAGGCTTCAACTTTCTGTGTAGAGTCACTCTTGGATGTTGCCTGGGACGGATTAGTAGACTCCACGGTTGCTACACTACTGGTGTTTGACACCTCACATATTTTATCTGCTAGTTTAGACATCTTATTTAAATCTGTTATCTCGCTTCCCGAGAGAATGGATTGTACTTGCGTCGGTAGCCGTTTAGTCCACAAAGCCCTTAGGAAATAATCGCTGACCTTAGAACCTGCAAGTTCTTGCATCTGTCGGAGTAACTGGCTGGGCTTCTCATCACCGAGATCTAAGTTATTTAGAAGTTGCCGGAGTTGTCGTTGTTCTGACTCGGCAAATGAATCTAATATCCTTTCCTTTAGAGCTATGTATGGTTTCTCACTCGGCGGGGCAGCAACGATATCCACAACGTGCGCCAAAATGTCCATTTCTAACGACCCTATGACTGTGTGGAACTTCGTGTATTCGCTGGTTATTCCTGATTTTACAAACTGTGATTCGATCTGGTGGAACCACAGCTGCGGTCGAGCTTTCCAGAAAGGTGGTATTCGAAATTCGAACTGCTACTCTGCTAATGATGTTTTCGTTCGAGCTTTGCGTTTCAGGCTTCGGATCGGTCATGATTAGGTTTATGTTTTAGTTTGTTATGTAGTTGTGAATTGTTCTTAGTAAGTTAGATAAATTAAGATTTATTCACCAAAAGAAAATTCGTGGTCACCACTTTGGCGAGTTTAATATCTAAGAGAAATAATGCACGATCTTGAGTTGATTTCGGAACAAGACTGAATTTTATTCACAAAGGTAAACAATACAAAAAGAAAATGTCAAGTGACGTAACCAGTGGTTACTAAATAAATAAATAATAAATAAAGTAAAATTAAAAGAAGCTTGGGGGGCTGCCACATTTCTATTATTTAAAATTTGCAATGACTTCCGAATACAATTGATTACTACTACACCACCTAAGTTCATGACGGGATTGATATCATTCGTATTCAATACTACAAGAAAACTATTTTTTAATATTTACTGATACGCGCGTAGTCCAAGAAGGGATTAATATTACCCGTATTAAATAATACAAGAAAAAAAAAAAATGTTTCAATCTATTTTATTTTTAAAATGAATTCTGCAGTGTCTGAGAATAATGGAGTTTTAAAGATTTCTCTTGTGGGCAGACTAGATAGAAGCAATGAGAAAACTCGGTCGGAGGTGTTGAAACTAGCCTGCGCTCGTCTAAACTAGGTCATATTGAAATGGCGCCGATATATCGCCGACTCTTCTACGTGACTTAGTTTCTGAATAATCGTATTAGCCTGTCTTTAGCCGCCCTGTTTTTCCCCGGGATAAATAACTTCGCCCTCCATTACAAATCTCTAAAAAAAGAAAAAAAATGTTAGTAGCTACTATCAAATTTGTTTAGAAACTTTAATGTTTCTTTGGAAGTTTTAAAGAAAAACAACTGGATTAATTCCGCTTCCGTATAAATATTACTACGCCCCGTCCATACTACATAAAGCAATGCTAAAACTTTCTAACTTCATCCTGGGGATTTTTTTATTTTTTTCATTTTCATCCAGAGCTCACATGTTTTATTATACTTAATAAGAAAAGCTTTAAATCCAGACGAGTTTTATCACCTAGTCTGCAATAGTCAATTCGTTTAGCTTGATTTATTTACTTTTTACTTTAATTATTGCACAAACATCCAAGGCAAATGGATAAAAATGGACGAAACAATGTCACACATTAAGAGTAGCTAATTTTCTCCTTTGAGTTTTATTCGCTACGAGCCACGAGAAATTTGCACATAACACTCTTTACAAACAACTTATTATTTAAACAAAAATATGATTTGATGTTACCCGAAAAGCTAAGTTTTTAGGTCTAAATGGCATACAAGAAGCTTACTGGACATTTGTATCTGATATATCAATATGAGGGCCCACGTCCAGTAGTCATTTTATTTACATTGTCGGTTCTTAACGTGTAGATTTACGTCGTAATATTTTTGTTAGAACCTACGTTTGTCGGAGGGACATTCCTCTTTAAGACAGGGTGGAAGATATTTTGTCCGTCCTTGTAGTGGCCTTTCTTTACCTCGGTCTCCTTCGTCCGTCTCTTTTTTAGGCGGCCTATTGTTATCCGTTCTTTACAAATGATCTGACCGTCGTAACCGGGTGTTTTTCACTTATAGCGTGGTCTGAATCTCTAATCCGATTCGTATAGTGAAAATTCTTTCTAGTCCGATCTCCGTGTCTATTCGTCTCCGTGACATGGAGATTTCCTTCCATTTTCTTTCCTAAAATGGGTTCATCCTCCTATGTATCAGAAAAAAAGCGTAAACATACGTTCGGCAATAACTTTAATGAATACATACCAAGTCGGCTGTAATTTCAAACAATTTATATATATTTACTTTGGGTTGAATTTAAGGTTTTTGAAGTGAAACTTTTTTAGCCGCGGTAGAGTAAACTTGCTTGGATGAAACAAAGTTAGCGTTTCGAGACTCGTCCAAGTGAAATATTTTTGAAGTGAAATTAACGAAATTGCAAGTTTTTGTTTTAAGACTCGCCTGTGATGGATATTTTAATCGACTCTCCACTTGGCCGGCAGTTGATTTACCTGTAAAAAATCTTCCCTTCGGACGAGTCCCGAACCCCCGACCTCTGGATTATGACTCTCACACGCTAACCACTATACCACAGGAGTAGTTGATTTATTCTCACACAGAATTGGTATACGGCATTATTATTTTTGGTACGGTATTATTATATACATTTTAACAATTAATACACATATTTTAATGTTATTTTAATGCTCTTTCTTCATTATTCGCTAACATTTTATGAACATATTTTATTAATTGAAATTATGTTTCTTTGAGAAGTTATCTGACAGTGGCGGTATTGTATACTCTTGTTTATAAATATGTATGTTGCGTATTTAATGAATGATTTATATAATATGCATTACGCATTACTTAAATAAGGTTTATTGTGCTATTTCATACACATATTTCATATGTTTATTCTGTTTCTAGAACTTAATTATCACTTCTAATGCCTAAGAGTCTCACACATATTTTTTTTATTTATTATATTAGGTACTTAATATTAAATATGAAATTTAAAAAATAAAAAAATTACACAATCATTTTATTAGATTTGTTTTTGTTGTATTGAAACATTTTCAGGTTCCATGACTTTTTATACATCCAGACATATGGAAGATAACTTATTTACGAATGTCAAATGTGTCATATAAATTTAAAAAAATAAAAAAACGATAGAAAGGTTTATAATGTTTCTATACTTTTTTTCTTTACTGTGAAAGGAGAAACAGGATTGTGTGTAAGGGAAAGTTTGTGTAAAGCTACGGTAATGCATCACAACTCCTAAACATAAAAATGTCTTTTCTCTAAGTGAAAAACACCAGGACTCAAGAGCTCGTTTTATCCACTCCTAATACGAAACTAATACATTTCAAATAAATGCCGTAGCCTAATTCGAATCGTGAAGATTCTTCTGTCTCGATACGAAAATGGTCGCTGAAGTACAGTAATACCCCGGACTTACGCGAATTATACCGTAGGTCGAAAAATGCGTAATTCAAGGAATGTACATAGATAAATTCTTTACTTATTATTACTAAAAAAAAAACCTTTTCATAGAAAAGTTGAAAATGTATGTACATACTGAATAAATTTTAAAGAAACAAAATAATATTGGGTTATAAAACCTTTTCAAACGATAAGTACAATAATAGTTATTTATGCACCTAGGGAGTAAAGTAAGCCATTATAAAGTTAGTTCTTCTTAAAAAATTGCAATTTAACTCAAATAGAAGGTTATTTAGATGCAGGTTTAAACAATGATAACCGCAAATTATAAATAAGGTCGAAAAAACAGTGTCGCCAACCTGATTTCAATAACTTTACTACATTAGCCATTCATTCTCCAGTATTTATAAAATAATTACGTTGGCAATCCTTCATTTTCTCCCTGGTTTTACTTTTTCTCCCTACTTTTACTTTTTCTCCCTAATTTTTGAGTTCAGGGAAGAAAAGACTTGCAGTAGTCCCTCTGAACTAATCCAAAATCATAAAGTTCTAAATAAGTTACTGCAGTACGAAAACGAAAATCAAAACAATTATGGTGTCGTATTTGTTTTGATTTCGGCTTTGATTTGATGTAAACATAACGATGTATAAACATGGCCTAACGGACATTATATTAACATCAATTTTAAGGTGTAATATATCACTCACTAAATAATATGTATAGACTTTTTTGATATTTTACAACAAATAAAGTTACAGATACACGTTGACAGGCTGCGCGCGCATCTTCTTATCAAATGTTGATAAAGAATCATATGGAAAGGGAGGTTTAAAAGTTACAGAATAGACCCCTCATCACGGTGTCGGGTGTTACTTAACTCCGAACTTAGGCTGGGGTAGTACTGTACTTCTAAACTACAAGTCGTTTAAACGTATAGTCGCTTATACAATTTAGATGTGATTAGTCTGTCTAAAAACTATATTATAACAAGGTCGACTCCGGTTTGGACAATATAGGTAACAACGTCTGTATGCGTAGGCTAACTCTCTCGACAGGCTTTAACCGAGTACATGAAATTAGGCTGCTAATAGGGTTTGCGTGAGGCAAGCCGGCACTAACGTAGGCCGAATATTTACTATTGGAGAAGTGTTAGTAACAACGACGCCTGATTTAATACTGATAGAGGCGCGACACCGTATCTCCAGGCCCGTGTAGGCCCGGCCCGGCCCGATAACCTTCTTTACCTAGCTTCCGTCCTGATCCGGTTAGATCCCGGTAAACAGCGTCCAATAACCGGCTTCCGCCGTACCGCCCTGTTTTTATTGGGCCTCCTCGTCGTCCGTTTTACTTAATAATTACGCTACTCCCCCCCCCCCCCCCCCATACTAACTTAAACCCCTAACTCTGCTTCGACATGGCCTATTGGACTCGCGAGGAATTTGCTTTGGTGACATCCATATTTCTTTTGCATTTTAATTGAATATTTAATATCAAATATCTTTAAAGGTTTCAACGAGATAGCAAAGTATAAAAGTGAGATTCGTGTACAAACAAGATATAGAAGCTTCAAACTTGATCATAATATCCTTAGACATATAATTCAATATACATAGGGTAGGTGGGGGCAAAGGTCCGCACTTTGTGGTTTAGGGCTAATTTTGAGCATTTGCTTCCTTTTAATAATTTCCAAATTACCTGTGAATTTTGGCCAACAATCCCCCATCTCTCATTGCTCCAAAAATCACTTTTGGGGCACGATTTTAACAAAATTTTGATTTGCGGAAATTTGCCCCATTTCTTGGGGCAAACGTCCGCACCGCTGACCTTTACCCCATTTGGTATAATTAATTAATAATTCAAGAGAGTGAAATAATTCATAGAAGAACATGTATATTGAACGATTAATAAAACATATTAGATACAATATAAAGTATAGAACTAAAAAACCTCTGATGGAATAAACTTACCTCATGTTTCTTGGCAAAAGTCCAAACGAAATCAAGATAACCTTACTGGAGCAAAGCCTCAACGTAGGGAATGAGTGTTGGCAGTCCCACTTCAAAAAGTAATTTCCCTCCCATTTTTAAAACAGTGTGGACATTTACCCCATGCGGACCTTTGCCCCCACCTACCCTATATCTCTTAATCGAGCTGTTTCTTTTGACAACCGACTTAACCAGATAAGAACTTATTTTTACCACTCCTTAGTATGCAAAGTTGAGGTCGATTTTTAGAGCACATCATGGAATAGTAAGATGAAGTACGGTCCTCAGCTCGTATTTTAATTTAAAAGTTACTTGATGACAGACGGACAGGGACACACATGTGCAAGTATAAGGGTCCTTTAAAGCCGTTTTCGGACCCTAGCTCTTTGAAAATAAAAAAAAAAAACAAAGGAAGGGTATTAAAAACTCTGTTGTCACATCTAGCCGCCGGTAATGTACAAACAGGGTCAATTTTGTATATCCACTTGGAACATCAAAGGCTTCGTACAAAAACACGAAGATGCACGCAGTTAATACGAAAAGCATTATTTCATAGCTCTTAACATAATATTACAAAAAGCCGGCGCAAACAATAACTAGGACGACAAACACTCTCGACTCAAGTATTTCTGTTTCGGACTTGTTCAAGTGTAGGCTCAAGTATGCTCTCGAACGAGTGCACTTCAGCGCACTTAACTTTAAACGCATTGACGCGTGTGTAGTACTTAAAATCCCTCTAAGACATGACACAAGTATTTTTTTAAAGACAAAGCTTTTAAAAAGTCTTTTTTTTCCTTCAGGTTGGGATTAAATTACAGATTAGTAAATACTACAGACCAAGCTTTATACACCTGTTTTCTGCCCAAAAATAAAATAGTTACTGATGACTGATGGACCATTAAAAAATGTTTAAGCTGTTGTAGCCGATGTATGTAGAATTTTATAATCACGCACTGTTTGATTCTATATTATACTCGTAAATAGTCGAATCTTGGATTCATTAAGCGAAATCTAGGTGTTGGTTATTATGTTAAATATGCTACCTTATTCTAGCGTCAGTACAAAATTTAAAAATTAAAAATCTTGTAACAAAAACACAGAAAATAAAAAATAAATAGGTCAAGCGTGTGCTAGTGAGCACACAGCGAGGGTCCGTAGGCAACCCTGTATAGTTTAAGTAGTACCGTATTGCTGGTGTTTTTTAAAATGCTAAAAAGCTTACTTTGAACTATCCTATGGGTCTGATATTCTCAAAACACATAAACAAACTTCTGATAAAGTATTTTTTTGCCACTGAACCGGACTACAACCATATAAATACATCGAAAAGACCATAGTTATAAAAAAAACGTATTTTGTCAATAAAAAAAAAAAATATTTTTTTTTCGAAATTTCCAAAAAGTGGTATCTTTACTTTTGGTCGAAGAATGTTCAGGAATTTTTTCAGATTTTTTGCACTTCACATAAGCCAGGTAGAGGGGGGGGGGGGGGACACGTTTCACACCCACTTCAAACTTGCCAACGCTCGACCTGTCAAAGTTATAAAATAAGAATTATATATTTTTGTAATCAGGTCGACGTACCCTTTCATATGATACCCCTCACGGTGTCGAAAAAAAATTTAAAAAAATTTAGCCCTTAAGTTTTTTTTACCCTAATTCTTTTTTAAAAATATTTTTTTTTAAGTCGCTTTTTAATATATGTGGGTAGGTACAAGACACATACATGCCAAATTTCAAAGTGATCGGACGAAAGGTCTAGCCGTGAGAGCAGGCGACAGGACGGACGGACAGACACACGCAGGAAAATATAAGGGTCCTTGGTTTTGCCTACGGACCCTAAAAAATAATAGGACTGTGGCCTATGCATTTCATGACACATTCCAAAAAAAAATTCTTGTATTTTCTTTATTGTTTATAGCCACTGTAATAGTTTTTCTGTTTTAAAATCAAAATATCTAATAGTTTTACACAACCTGTTTTCTTCATTTGACAGTGTATTCCTTGAATTTTATTATATTATCAACTGTTAAACATATTAAATTAAGATTTTTATTCTTTTGTCTTATCTATATTTGGAAGGTAGGATACTTATTTAAAAAAATATATTAACAGTTAACGAAAGAATACATGTGTTTACTACAAAAATATAATAGATAAGTTTCAAGTTAATTTTTATTTATCATTACCTTTACAAATTTAACTGCACAACTCAAGGTCTTATGTCTACCTTTCTAAGACTCCGATTTATTATAATAATAGTAATAATAATAATAATAATAATAATAATAATAATAATAATAATAATAATAACCTTTATTAGATTTTTTTTCTGCACATTGTTATTTACATTTGTAAGATCTTTACAGTCCGTTTTTGGGGATTTTTTTTTTTTTCATGTTTCGATAGATTTAGGTTTACTGCGTCTTCGTGTGAAATATTGTACATTTTTGTCGACTACAACGCCGTGAAACGGCGATTGAAAAAACTCGTAAGTCAAGATGGTTACATGGAAGGTAATAAATCCTCTTATGTCCGAAGAAGAAGCACGCCGCTCGCAGGCTACAGCAGAATTTTGGTTTTAAAATAAGTTGAATGACCTATTGACAAATTTTTATTTAAACTTATTAAATTATTAATTTATTTTAAGGTGCACTTTCGTTTTTATTAATTATTACAACTATTTATCACTTATTTTAATGAGGTCTCGCAGTTCAGGAGACTTACATGGTTTTATACAATGCATTTTTTGAAGGAAATTCAACTTGCGTGGTTTTGTACCATATATATAAACTTACGAGGTTTTATAACTACTTTTAAATAACCTTACGAGTTTTTATCTGGACATACGTGGTTATAATTACTAGACCACACATAGTAAAATAAACATACGAGATTTTTCTTGTTTGTTTTTTTAAGACCATTACAAACTATTATTTACTTGACGATGCCAATTATAAGAAGTCTTAACTTTTTATCAAAGGATAGTCGCCCTGAGGAGGAAAACTTGTCATTATTTATTCCTTCTTGCTACTTCGATTGCATTATAATTTTTTTAAACAGTTTGCACTTTTTTTTTTACATAATCACTTAAAGTACAAAACATACTTTTTAGGTATATAGCTTTAAATTATAAATTTTCTATCAAACAATGATTATTTTGAATTTTACAATTCTTCAATTATTAATTGAATATACTAGCATTGTTTTCATATTCTTAGCATTTTATATTTCATTATTATTTTGCCTAAATTTAATGATTATTATTATACCTTTTAAGAAAGTAAAAGTTTTTATTAATTAAAAAAAAAAAATTATTAGGTTGATATTTATTAAAATTATATATTTGTTTTGTTGTTAACTTTCATAATATTCACTTGCTGTTTGTTTTTAAAATGGTATTGAATAAAACAATCAAACTACGAATTCTGTTCCTTCGTTCCACTTTTTAATGTGTTTATTATTAGTATTAAATTTTATTTATTTATATTTTTCTTACTTTTTTTATGTTTTTTTTGCTTTTTTTTTATAAAGTACTTTAAAAAAAAAAAAATAATTAAATATATATTTATTTTCCTTTGTAAAACCAAGTAACTCGATAAAAGTTCTTGTCTAAATCCACGTAAGTACAAAATTAGTCCAAAAAATTATAATTTAATTATAATTTGTGTATAATGTGTATGAGTGTATATAAAACCTCCAATAGTAATAAAACATCATATATATGGGCAACGTGAAATAGATGTAAAAGATTAAACAATTATGCAGTTTTTTTGCTCTCTTGTAAAATTTTGGATTTGGTACATACGAGGATTTGCAGGTATACTAGCGTTTTGTTTTGTATTTTTGTTGCTCGTGTGTGTTTTTTCTTCTTTTTTTTTGGGGGGGGGGGGGTTCTTTTTTTTGGGGTTGTTTACATATATATATATACACACACACATGTACATATATATCTTTTCTTTTTTTCAATTTTTTTATTTATTTATTTTAGAATCTAGGCCTCCTGAGCATAGGTCTCTCCCATGCTGTCCCATTGTTTCCTTGCAGAAGCTGAGCGAAAATATAATTTGCCGAAGAAATCCTCAAAACCATGTCTCCATCTTCTATACTGACCATGTCTTCTCAAAACCATGTCTCCATCTTCTATACTGACCATGTCTTCTCAAAACCATGTCTCTATCTTCTATACTGACCATGTCTTCTCAAAACCATGTCTCCATCGTCGTCCTCTTTTCCTTTTTTCACCTCTTGGATACCATTCGCTTACTTTTCGAGCTCACCTTTCTTGCATTCTACAGACGTGTCCACCCCATTTCCATTTGAGTATTTGAGCCGCTTCTAGAAAGTCCTTGAAGCCAGTACTCTTTCTCAGATCCTTGTTCCTAATTCTATATCTTTTCTGCTGACTCCCACAATGCTTCGTCCCATACCTCTTTGAGATACCTGAAGTCTTTTAACATCCCTCATTAGCAAGGTCCGTGACTGAGATCCATAGATAATACTTGGAAATATGTATATACTCATATCGAATATTCTTTTTTTAGTAATATTATTATTATTATTTTTATTTTTAAGCAGAAACTTTATCGAATGGTACTTTTTCCATGAGATTGTTATTCTTCTATTCACTTCCCTACTGGTGCTATCCTTGAAAGAAATAGTTTGTCCTAAATATATAGCTTCTCATTCGATTTCGTTTCCATCCACATGAATATTACTCATCTCACTATAAGTGATTATTTCAGTTTTAGTGGGATTTATTTATAATCCTGCTTGTGTACTTTGATTGTTTAATTTTTCCAAGTTGATTTGGCAAACAAACATATATCGTCGAAAAAACATAAATATGTTAGTTTTTCTCCATTTATGTCTATACTCGCATTTCCCCCTACTATATCGTTTGTTATTTTTAAAGGAGTGCCGATAAATAAATCTAAGTTGTTTTACATTATGAATATGATCCATTGTGGAAAAACCACGCCTAAACCCAGCTTGTTCCATACCTATATTCTCCTCTACAACACTGTGTATTCTCTTTTGAATTATTTTATAAATGCTTAAAGTAAGGCTAATTGGACTGTAGTTTTTTAAATCTTCCCGGTTTCCTTTTTTTTTAAATAATAGTACTATATCTGATTCAAGCCTTTGCGTTGGAACATACCGATTTTTCAAATATGCATTGAACATTTTAAGCAACACATCTAAAATTTGAGGACGAACTATGTTGATAGTTTCATTACTTATTTTATCCAGATGCTTTTTCGTTTTTTTAAATTTTTTATGATTGATTCTACTTCTGAGGGCATAATATCGATAAACGTCCCTTCATGCCTGCTGGCATTATCATCTTGTGGATAGCAATTAGCTTCACTATCATAGATTTGTTTATAAAATTTAGTTCCTGATTCTATAATATCAGTTCTACTCAGTATTGAATTAGTTGTTTTGTTCACCGACACAATCCAGTTTTTCCCTTTACTCATTGATTTTGTTAGTTTTTTGTCCTAGGATTTAAAATATGCAATACTTACTTGTTATACCAACTTATTATTAATAATTACAACTGTTATCATTTATATAATTGAGGAGTAACTGGACGACGACGCACCTCGAAGTGATTTATTATTGCTAAGCTAAGGCAAGAACATTTATTCCAATAAAAATAAATGTTTGATTTGTTGGTCTTCAAATAGATATAATAACTTTAAATAAATAACTAAATTAATTTACTTAATTTTACTTTTATTTATAAATATAAAATTGCTTTATAAGTTGCCATGTGCTTAGTAAATTTTAAAGAGATATATTTTATAATATTTTAAATTAATAGGCCGGGTAGGTAGAAAACAGTCCTATTTCAATCCAACATCCTTTAACAAACATACTCTTTAACTATAAACTCATCATGATAAACTTTTTTCTTATATTCAATATATATTTATAGTAAGACGCTTGCTTTAATGATACAAATAATGATTTTATATTAATTTTGCCTTAACTCTTGCTAGGTACAAACAGTTCGTTACTTTTAATTTTGTCTCTTTTCTAACTCCGCCATGTATAAGTAGCTAGCAATGTATACGTACTTAGCAGTGTGATTTTATAATTTATATTTAATGTAAAATGTAATGAACGTTCCTACCGGGTGTCCTGCGACTCCACACGTATTTGTTTATTTACTTAAGTATTATAATAATTATTAAATTTATATTATATACATATATACTCAATATTATAATGGGAATACGCGGGTTTTAAGCGGAAAACTTAGCATAAGTCTTCAACACCAGATTACTCACTGTTTTACTCAAGTTATCGTTAAACGATCTAAAAAGTAAGAGGGTAATCATGGTTTAGAGTAAAAGCCGGATCGATACAATGGCATCTAGAGTTTATCTCTTTATAGCGACTAAGTAACGGTTGACAATTAGTTAATTGTTGAAGGAAATGGTAAGGGAAGTTAGGGGTTGTTTGGAGCTGTGGCCCGTTATATAGAGATCGGTACAATGAAGATTGAACACCTATATTATATATTTGACAATAGAGGCCCATCAACCTAATTGTTGCCAAACAAAGAGAGAACTTATTGGGGTGGAGGAGGATCTCGGTGTGTGGACTCCTTTCTAAGTACACTCTTCTATTTTTCTTTCCTTCTCGCGACTCAACGGCCAAGTTTCGGGCCCAAGAAAAAAAAATCCTAACATGAATAAACTTAAGCAACCTCTCGGCTTCCCCTTTATTATTCGTTTGTCGAACAAAGAGCCAAGAAAACTCGACCGTTCTCGGACCCTAACTTGTTTCATATTTATAACAGTTAATACATTTTAATCAAATTAAAGTAACATACGGATCTCTTTTTGTTATGGTGGCTTAACAAAAAAAGGATTTAGACATTTTTACCGTTTTATGTGCTTCTTCTTTCTTTGTAATACATTACTTCTATCTACGCCCAACATGAAAACAGTGAACAATGAAAGAAACTGATACCATGTAAGCTTTCAAAAGGAAAAAAACTAAGTAAATTAAAAAACTTTAAAAAGACCTTCTTAATCTTAACGAATAAACGAATGAATGCGACAATATAGATGAATCAGAACGAATATTCTCGAGGAAACAAACTATAGGAATAGAACTATAGTGATATAGTTCAATAAAATTAGTTGATATGATAAGAACGTGTTTTGTTTAGGTTCCTAATCATGCTAATAGTGTTTACGCTAAGAAATAAGATTAAGAAAAGGAATGAGTGGATGCGATAAGTTATGAGTTCTATTTCTTCACTACACCTTACTGTTATGGTTCCCACTACTTTCAATGCACATTAATCTTCTCTTGACTAATTCTTTTATTCTTACCTCTTTTGGTCTACACATTTCTTCATATATTATACTTCTTCTTAATTATGTTCTTCAATACACCTCACTATACTATGCTTCCCACTACTTTCAATGCACATTAATTTTCTCTCGACTAATTCTTTTATTCTTACCTCTTTTTGTCTACACATTCCTTCACATACTAGGTGTACAATTATGTACTTCACTACACCTTTCTTTGTAATACCAATAGGGTCAGTTCAATGCAAAATCTTAACCCGGGCAATAACCATTTGAACCGCCCATATTGGGGGGTTTGGGGGTACGGAATTTTTGGAAAATTTGATGCAAAATTGTGAGTCATATATGTATTACATATAAAAAGAAACTTGCACTCATTTACAATGTAAAATTAGAGTAGTGTAAAAAATTGAGAGATATTTAAAAACACCATAACTTTGTTAATACTATAGTTACCATTGTAGTCTGATGGACTTAATAACTGACCCATTTCATTACCTTTAAAACGATTTAACATAACCTATACTCTGTTTAAATTTTCACTGGAGTATATCTAAAAAATGTCAATAAGGTTGCTAAAACTTTTAGTCCAAATATTAACAAAACACTTCTTAAAATAAATAAAATGCAAAGTTGATCTAATGCTAAGAAATGTTTTGTTTATATTTGGATAATGGTGACCACCGCAGCTCTATAACTTTTTGTTTTTGAGTTATTATGCTTTTTATTTGAGAAACGATAATGCATTGAAAAAATGCAAAAACTTAAAGTAGCCCCCCCTCCCCCTCCTCCCGTTAATGGATCTTTTGCAGCGGCGAACTATGGAATGACAACAATTATCCAAGACCGTAGATCGGTCGGGGTGGGGTTGTGAATTTACCACCTCGTTCACCCGATTTCACTAAATTAGACTACTACCTGTGGGGAGAGGTGAAAATTAAAGTATACAGCCAATTGGTGAACTCAAGAGAGGACCTTGTTTAGCGAACACATTTAGCGTTTGATGCTATCAAAATGAAACCTGAAGGAGTGAGACGGGCAACTGGTACTGGTAGTGTACTTCGCCGCTGCAGAAGATCTATTAACAGAAACGGGGGGAGGGGGGGGGGGGGGGGGCTACTTTAAGTTTTTGTAAACAATTATGTACACTTTTCTATACTATATCATTCAATTTTTCATTTTGTTAATACAAGAAGTGATATTTTTCTATTTTTTTTTACCCTTTCTATTTTTTCACCAAGACTTAGGGTCATTTAAAGTCATGGAAAATGATAAACTTGTCATTTATTACCTTATTTTCATCCAAATAAGTTTGATAACTTGAAGCAAACTTATTAACAAGTTATATAATTTTAAAGCTTATTAAACGGGCCAGTTTTACATGAGGTTAAATTTATACATTTACCTACCATACAAATTAAAAAGTTATGCTACCAAGAACGTTGACCACAAATTTCTTATTAACCAAAACATTGTATTTAGAAGTATATAAAATTAATTTAATAAGGGTATTGTGTGTTGGGCAAGCAGCAAAACATTTTTAAAGCAAATTTCCTCACCTTTTGAATGGTGGAAACCCTGTCTTTATATATTTTTTAGATTTTACGCAATAACGTTTTTAATGGGAAAAAGTAACCAGAAAATGAGATAATTGAAAAATCGATATATCTCGAAAACGAAGGTCGATCAACCATTATGTAATATAACATTTTTTTTCGGAAATGTGATGTAGAACATCAGGTTTTTCTGTGTTACACCTTATGTGGGACACCCTGTATATATATATATATATATATATATATATATATATATTATATATATATATATATATATATTCATATTGTAAATTGTTACCGCAAGTTCGTAAGTTATCAAGTGAGGATATCCCTACCGTCGATACTTCCTTGATCTGGGGATCACTGGATAACTTACGAACTGGCGGTAACAACTTACAATTTGACTTTGATATATATACATATATATATATATATATATATATATATATATATATATATATATATATATATATATATATATATATATATATATATATATATATACAGAAAAAAAAAAAAACTCAGGTTTCGGTCACAATAATCGTCTTTATGTTACAATCCCACAACAACATAAAGACGATTGGACGGGACTGTAACATAAAGACGATTTTTGTGACCGAAACCTGAGTTTTGTTTGTTTTCTGTTTATATTAACGGTCGAGAATTTATTCATATATATATATATATATATTGTAACTTACTTTCATTAATTATTAACGAATTAGGTACTTGTCCTGTACCCAGTACTCAAGACAAGTAAGTTCAGTCACATAACTTATTAACCTCGGCTATCTCAATCGGAGTTGGGAGGGGTTCATAATATTTCAACCCAACGATAAACGATTAAATAACTTAATTAAATAAAAATCAACAATGTAATAAATAAGGGGAATAGAATCAAATAACTAAACAAAACTTAAATTTATTGGAGCTTCATTTCATGCGGCTTCCTCACCATCACAATCGGATTATTCCACGGACTTCTCGCCGGTTTAATGATACCTTCTTTTAACATTCGGTCAACTTCATCATTTATCGCTTCCTGGACTTTAGGTGAAACCGGATAATTCCGTTGACGGATCGGAGCATGACCCTCAACATCAATATAATGTTTAGTGCCCACAGCAACTCCCTTCACACTCGTAAACATCTTTAACTCTTTCTCAAGAAAAAACTTTAGTCGGGCATCCTCCTCTGGAGACAACGCCGATATACCGCAAACACTATCTTCGGTATCACTCCTTACCTGACTAACCGACTCTTTAGTCATAAGAAATGGAAAAGTCCGAATATATATATATATATATATATATATATATCTTCCCATTGATTCTTCGGCTTCTTTATTCCTGACACCCCCGTCTCACGGATTTTGCCCATTCATATGTCTTTTGTATTTATATTTTCGTCTACCTCCACCTTTCCAACTTCATTCTCTCATGTAGACTCGATGAGTGTGTCGAGTGCTACGAGAGACTTCGACTCTGCTGATGAAGGCGTTTAGCTGAAACCGGTCCAGTGATCTCCAGATCAAGCAAGTATCGACGGTAGGGATATCCTCATTTGATAACTTACGAACTTGCAGTAACAATTTACAATTTACATTTTGGATATATATATATATATATGTGTGTGTGTGTGTGTGTGTGTGTGTGTGTGTGTGTGTGTGTGTGTGGGTATCGTTATATATATATCGTATAAAGTTGCGGTAGGTTTATTGGAAAGGTTTAATGTAAACGAAACAACACATTCGACCTGTTCTTTCCCTCTCATTAAATTTTTAACTTACTTGTAATTTTTAATGTTTCATTAGATTATAAAATGTTGTGGGTGAAAATGTTAAAGGTGTTGCACGACAAAACACCTAAAATTGATTCGATATTCATAAATTATAAGCTAGACTGAGAGCGACACAAGAGGGACATGTTGCATGCGTTCTCCTCAGATTTCACAATTATAATATCACATGATCAAAACCCCCTCTCGGCCTTAATTGAAAACAAACCTAAAGGCTTATTTACATAATTAACAAGTCCTATTTCAACTAATCTGTGAATTGTATAATTTTAACTAATTGGCATTATTATAACGGACATGGACAACATTATTTGTACAGTCCTTTCTACGGGAGAGGGAAGTTCATGGTTCATGGATAAATGCTAAAATTAATTTCTAATGCTGAAGGTAGTATAAAGTTATTCTTTATATTGAATGAACAGTTAACTTTCAATGAATTCATACTGCATCTTTTAGAATTGATATTATATTATGGTGAATAAATATCATTATAAAACATCGACCATGGCCCATGATAACGAAAAATATCATCAGAGCACTTACTAATGTATTAGATGATGCATTAGCGATCAACTAAAATCGTCCAAACCGATACAGTGTTACCACCCAATTTTTGAACATTTGTAAACTTGTTATAAATAAATCGATACTATTGTATATAAATTCAGTCCTAATATGCATATGAGAAAGTTTGTGATACCGGTTTTTTTACTCGCCTACTGTTAGTATAATCGAGTAAAGATTAGATACTATTGGATTTAAATTCAGTCTTAATATGCATGTGAGAAAGATAATGAATCGTTTTTATCACTTGTTGAAAGAAATAAAAAATACTGTAATTATAAAATAAAAGTTTATTGGTCTATACCACAATTTTAATTTATTACAAATCAGACCGTTTTCAGCCTCTAAAATGCTAAAATATAACAGTTTATAAAAATATATAAGTATGACGGCTATCTGCAGTGACTTATATTTCTAGATTGGCCAGTCTATTTCTAGACGGTCAGTCTATAGTCACTGAAGATAGCCGTCATACTTTTATATTTTTATAAACTGTTATATTTTAGTATTTTAGAGGCTGAAACCGGTCTAATTTGTAATAAATTGATACTGTAGTATATACTGTAGTTTATATACCAATAAACATATATTTTATAATTACAGTGTTTTTTATTTCTTTCAACAAGTGATATAAACGATGCATTATATTTGATTACCACAAAATCTCAGTCAATACAATGAACTTCATATGAGAAAGTTTGTCATGCCGGTTTTTTTATTCGCCTACTATTAGTCTTCAGTAAAAGTATAAAATATTTCTACTGAATAATAAACATAACTACGTTACACAAATTTCACTACAAATGATTGGTTGTTTTGACTGAGATTTTGTGGTAACACTTTATAATAATGTCTAGAGAGGTTAATAGAAAGTAACACAGCAATATTGTCACCACAATTTTATCGATATACCAATAGAGAAACAAAATAACATACACAAATTCAAAATTTATAGACATTATTTGCCTTTTTACTGACAAAAAACTTCTTGCAAACGAGTCTGCAAGACAGTGAAACATTTTCATGTAACGCTTTTTGGTGCCGTTTTTGGTACCGCTTATGTAACGCTTTTTAGTGTCGTTTTTTGGTATAGCAGGTGCGAGCGACTGCTGGAGCGGTGGCGAGAAGCGAAGAGAGTGAGACGTGGTGCAGGTAACCGATCGGGAGGGGAGGGGTGTGTAGGCTATACCGAGCGCGGTAGGGGGAGACCCTATACCGAGAGACTTGATTGCACACCTCCTATATCCTCCAAATTTCCTGTTACACGTGTAACGCTTTTTGGTGTCGATTTTTAGTAACGCTTTTCGAGTTTATGTGCCATCATAGCCAAGACATGAAAATTTCAAGACTACCGTCACAGATATAATAATCCACACCCTGTATAACACAAGTAAGCTTCCATAGTATGATTCACCGAGCACTTACCACACCCATGGATGATTCGGACCAAAAAATGAAATCTAAACAATGAAAACAGTAGCTACAAACAATGGATACAACACAAGAACAATAGAAAAAATGGTAAATAGGAAAAAAAGAAAAATTAGCAATAACAGTACTGTTACGTTAAGTCATAAAGCTTGTAAATTAAAATATATAGCTTGTAGAATCTTTATTCTTACTATGCTAACACTTAACACTGAAGTTTATATAAAATATCGAAACGCGTTTGTTAATCATTAACTTAAAATATATGGTGATAATATTGTTGTCACTTTCTATTAACCTATCAATTAATTTTACTACAGTTTTATAGACTGGAATTTCGGGTGCGTTGGAAATTGCCTTCGGAATTGGCAAAGTCGGCAGCCGCCTTTAAGGCCAATCAATGTGGATTGGTAGACTCGACCTCGTCAAGAGTAATTAATCTGACTAGTACATTATCGTTATTTTATAAATCTCCAGATTATTTATTTGTGTATAAATTAGTCAAACATATAAGTTAACCAAACTAAATTCCGAAGCAGTGACTAGAACGGGTTCCAACAATTTTAAATTGAGATAGAAATATGTAAATTCTTGAATCACCCTCCTAAAAGCAATTCTTTGATTGATTTAATTTAATTTTAGGGCTTTTATGGGTGGGAGTAGCTCTGAGAAGTAACGTTTTCTCTTATAGTACGGTTTGCTCAAATTGTCCGCATCGATCTCAACTTATACCTTAATAGCAATTTTATATTATTCCATCATCTAATTTATACGCAATTATTTCAATATACGAGTTCGAAAATGTATCGTTCAACAAATACTCAAATTAATTTTACTTATATCATTTGTTCATCTAATCTGAATTAATTTCATTCTATTTTTTCCTCCTTTCACTTAACTTTGTACATATTCATGGGTTCTTATCCCCCCTAATGAATCTATTACCTTAATAAAAAGAACCTGGTGCCTTGAAAATTTAAATAAAAGAAAAACCCGCCCCTGCGACCTACCGAGTAAGGCATAAATTTAAATATTGTGCACGTAAAAACATTGCTCCGACTAACTTATGTATTTAATTTTGTTATAAAAGGATTTATCAAAGAGCTTTTCTATGTTAATAATGTATGCAAATCTGTCTGTGTATGCTTGTCTATTGGTGTGAAAATAATGTAAGTAAATGTTAACTGATTTGGTAAGCATGTTTGCTTTGTTAGGTAACAAAATACAAGTCAATGAAAAAAGCTCTTGTCAAAATCTTTGCTGCTATGATCCTCTTCTCCTTATCTCTTTTATAAACCACCTTAAATGAGCCGTTAAAATAAAATTAAGTAAATTTATTTAGATAAGTTATTATATATATTTGAAGACCAACAAATCAAAACAAACTTTTTTTTATAGGAACAAATTTGGTTGCCTTAGCTTAGCAGAAATAAATAATTTCGGGGTGAGTTGTCGCCGTCGCGTCGGGACACTACTCGATTATATAAATGATCACATAGGAAAGTCTATAATCTTCCTTGACTTTCAAAATGGATCCCTAAACAATTATTGTTGATTTGAGTTCACTATATTGACTTCTTAACTCTTACCAGTACCCTCAGGTTTAGTTTTTTACTTTTTCATATATGTAGTATATATAGAAAGTATTGCGATGGCGCGAAAATTCAATTTTGATGGATAACACGTTTTGCGTTTTGAGCACCCCTGAGTCCAAAAGAGTGGTTTTTAAAAAAAGTCTTTCTATCGTCTGAGGAGAAGTGTGGAGCCTAATCTACAGGGTAGATTTTGTCAAAATTTGGCATAAATATTCAGAAAAAATAAAAAGTAAAATCTAGAAATTAATTTAGCTTCAAATTTGGGGGCACTACCCCTCAAAAACTCGTTAAAAAAAAGTATTACTTGAAAACGTTTCGACGATTTTGATTAAACAATTCTAAAATGTACTCTATTTAAATATTAATCTAACGATATAAGCCGATTTCCCAGGAAATCTAGTTTCCGAGATATTAATGAAAAAAAAAGAAAAAAATCTGATTTTGTTAAAAATCGTAAACAACCCACCTGTTGAACACATTGTAAATAATATATATTAACTAGGCATTGCGTGGCTTTATCATTGAAGCGAGCTTAATGCAACAAATATTTAACATTAAGCAAATTAATTGTTCATCATGATGAGTTTATAGGAGCCCCGTTTCCATTACGACATATTTGTCCCGCAACATGTTGCCGGCACAAGTGCCATGAGTTTGTTGAAATGGAAACAGTCTGCAACATGTTGCGGGACAAATTTGTAGTAATGGAAACGAGGCTTAAAGCCTGAAATATGTCCCGCAACATGTGCCGGCAACATGTTGCGGGACATGTGCCTGGAACTTGTTAGAATGGAAACGAGGCTTAAAGGTAGGTTCACAGTCACAGCTAGCGGATCGACACGCGTATCCGTCTGCATTGATAACAATATATTCTGGGCTCTGGGACCGAAATTATACGATAAAGTTAGTCTGAGTTGTCTCGGACCGATTTTGTATTTATAAAAAGGAGCAGTACCCACATGCTTCTTTTTAAAATTAGTAAAAAAAACTTTTTTTAAAGATTTTAATTGTTATAATATCGTAATATGTGTATTTGTATTAATTGTATTAACTAAAATAAATATTCATTAATAAACTTGGCAAGGACACTTACAGTATCATTAAACTTTTTAATGGTAGATGCATTCGAGAAACTTTTCAGAGCTTTTATACAAGACAGTGGTTTCGAAGTTATATGTTTAGCAGCACGAGCAAGTTGATAATTTTATTTATATTGATATAATAGTTAAAGAGAAGTTTAACGTTGAACCTAAAAGTTAATACTGAATGAGCGATTTAGAAAACAACTCAAGCAGAGTTATTTTCTTGGTTCGAAAAGAGTTAGCTAACTCGATCCTACAATGTTGCAGCGAATTTGTCAAAACTTTCACAACATCGGCTGGGTGAATAAGACATGGACGCACTAAGCCTCCTTTAACACTATTGATTTAATCACTATCACAGGTTCCTCTAACCCTAGTCATTATCTAAGATTCATTTTCCTCGTCCAGACAATAAATATTATCTTTTGAGAAGGACAGTCATTATCTAAGATTCATTTTCCTCGTCCAGACAATAAATATTATCTTTTGAAAAGGACTGTCATTATCTAAGATTCATTTTCCTCGTCCAAACAATAAATATTATCTTTTGAGAGAGACAGTCATTATCTAAGATTAATTTTCCTCGTCCAAACAATAAATATTATTTTTCGAGAAGGACCCAAGGAGGCTCGAAATATCTCAAAGTGAGTCTTTCATTCATTAGTAGACTACTCAAAAATGAATAATAAATATCGATATAAGAAATATAAAATCCGATTCACTCAAAGCATTTCATGAAGTTATAAAATATACTACGTTCTCAATATATTACGACCATGATTCTACAACAGAGTATTTGTTAACTATGATTGTTTCAATGTAATATAACAGTTGTTGTTCTACAATTATAATTAGTCTACAATGTACGATGTATTACAACGATAAATGGACGTATATATATATATATAAATATATATATATATATATACACATATATATATATATACATATATATATACACATATATATATATATATATATATATATATATATATATATATATATATATATATATATATATATATATATATATATATATATATATATATATATATATATTCCTACTGCAGTTCTAAAAATGATAATATTTCCACTATGTTTGTTTCAATTGTTGCGATTATGGTTCTACAATAGATTATTTGTCCACAGTGAATATTAAAACTATAGTTCAATGATAGATCAGATGTCCGCAATGTACATTTATATATATTATATAATAACCAGACTAAAAAATTACTTTTACTTAAAGCAAAAGCTTTAACAAATTAAAACTTATCTTCGATTAGATTAGAAATGACAAAATAAAGAGTTTTGTTTTTTTTACCTCCACGAACCTCGCAGGTAAGGAGAAGATCGGCGTCCTCAACAAGTGGGCCGACGACGTCGTTTAACACCTGTCCTGCGTTGTCAAACACTAACAACTGATGAGGAGGTACTGAAACACACAAAAAATAGTTGTAACAATTTTATGCAATCCAGTGTCACATTGATACAAAAAATAAAACAAAAATAATAATGGAGTTCTAGGTCTTAAGGTGGTGTCCGCGTCATAGTGGGTGTTGTTTCTGACGTTTCGCCTATAGTGCTAGAGTTATCTTCAGGGTGGGACATACTGTTGTTTAGTTTATGAACAAAACAACGTGAACTGCAACATCCACTATGATGCGGTCACCACAGGAAGACCTAGATCTCCATTATGAAACCAACCGTGGAAGCCTATGCACTAAGAAAAATATTATTCTTTGATACATATGTAATTACAAAATTAAAAATATAATATTTTACGAGTGTCAGTACAATATTTTATATGTATAATGAAGACTTTTCTTTTTAACTAACTTATTAACGAATAAAATTCAACGAAAGTAAAAGTGACTATGTGACCTTTTCCTTAAGACATGGAAATTGCATACCTCTTTTCCACACAACAAAATCCTTCTCCCATACTCTAGTACTTTCCGCTACATTTGGGAAATACCTAGATCGTTGACTCACATAAGCATATCACACATCAACACTATATACACTATATATACATTTACACACGGCATAAACTTTTACTGAGACTCCTAAATATCAAAACAACACATATAACAAAGTACTCATTTACCAAACAATACTCAAATCTGCATGGATATATGGCATCCAATTATGGGGCTGCACCATACATGGACAGGTGTCTTATATCTACCAATGTAAAATAACTATCATTATAGCTTATAACAATTAAATTGCAATACTCAATAAAATTTAAAAAAAAAAACTAACTTTAGAAATAATTAGGGGTTGTAAATAAATTCTGTTAGATGAATATTTTGCTGGGTTGTAGCGCCGTGGTTAGTGCGATGGGACAAAATTGTAGAGATCCGTGGCCCAATTTCTGGCAACAGACAACATTTTATATTTCTTTTTCTCTTCCTCGAGAAAACCCACGACTTATTGATAGCTGTGCGAGCCGCCTAGAGCCCTTTGGCCACGCTGGCTCTCATTTCCACAAAATACGTACTTTATTAAGATTTACTTTACAATTTTAACTTTTTTTTCCTCTCAGCTTAAGTTCACTAAAATATAGGATGAAACAACCGACTATGGATAATTTATTCTGGGACTAAGTTATGTAATGATTTAACCAAATGATGTAGTATCCAGAGAGTAGTAAAACAGGTTATCCTAGCAGTGAGTGATACGCTATTAAAATGTGATGAAGCGTCCGAGCTTTGTTACTGAGAAGACCGACATGACATGTTCAAGCCAGGTATCCCCTGACATCTTGTCATTTATGCATCGCAGACAGACAACATAAACATCAAGCTAAAATGTACACCTTTAGATTAGGTTTACTGCTGTAAATATGCCATTCGTTTTTATTTTTCTCAAATTTAGTTTATCGAACTGGTCGTCGAGAAGAGTGGATGGGAGCGGTTTTAGATCCTGTATCAGCTCGATTGTTTCAGGTAAATTAATTAAAACTGCACTGCAAGGGAGAAAAAAAATTGGATTCTTTGAAATTTTCAACAAAAAAATATGTATGAGGTCGACACCCTAGTCCACGTAGTCTTACTCAAGTTTATTTAATTAAAAAAACAATAATTTAAAAAACGCCTATTAACTGATCTAAAAAGAACCTATTCACCGAATACTTAAACATAAAAAACCGAATAATAGCGCAGTAGAGATAACTAATGTTTCAAAGCTTTGATCTTTGAAACATTTGTCTAAATTTAATTGAGCTTTTCTCCCGGGCAAAGACTGTAAAAACGATATCAGTTACACAAAGAAGGGGAAAATACGGGGTGGGAGATGGAGTGGGGCCCACAATTTCATTTTCATTAAATTTAGACACTAAATAAACAGGACTCCATTTGAACACCACCGAAAAAAACTAATAAATTTTAAACAAATATTTTTAGTCCACAGTTTTTTTTTATTTTTTTTTATTTATTTATTTTTTTTTTTTATCACATTAAGTTAATCTTACAATTTTTGTTTTAATTGTCCCACAAACGTAAGCGCACATCGTCACATTTCAATAACATATATTCTTGGTTATTTCTTTCAAACAAAAAAAAAAAAATAAATAAGTTAAAATTAATTTGAACTAAGTACAAACGTTTTTACACGGAAGTAAAACTATGAAGAAGAAAGGATTTTACACGTAAAGAATAATGACGTAGAAAATAATCTACTAGCACGTAATATTTGTCGGAAGAAAAAATATTAACATTTAATAAAACAATTAAATTATACCAAAAAAACAAAATACTTTTTTTTAGTAGAGAAGTAAATCTATACGTAAGATTAGACGGAAATGATAGGTATAAACGCGAGTCAAAAACCAATGACTGAATGACCAAAATTGGAAAAAAAAGCCAGCTGTTAATCATTTTGACTAAGATACTACCAACACAAGATAAATAAAATAATTAATAAAAATCATTATAATTAGTATATAATGAAATATTGCTAATAATCATTTATAAACACGATACTAAATATTGTTCATATAACCAATTAAATAAATTAAATTGAATAGTTATTTGATTATTGTTTTTTTGTTTTTGTTATCTGGGTTCTCTGTTTATACTATTACAAAACCCTTTGTTTACATTAGTGAAAATTAATAAAGGTTTAAGAAAAATGCAAGCGTGTTTATTTATGTAAGGAATCTAATTTTTTAAACTTGTTTTGAGTGCAACTTCGCATGTATGTTTTAGTTGATCACCAGTGTCCGATGGCTAAGAAGTGATTCCTCTTATATTCAAAATGTCAGGTTTACAAGAGGAACAAAAAACTGTAACACATGTAACCCTTCTAAAAACGTTGGTAACTGTCAAATTATATCAGTTCATAAAGTAATGTAGTTACGAGATCTCACTATGTCACTTCTTTAATAAAGTGAACACATATGAGGTCTCACTTACGAATTAGCAGCTCAGTTATGAGGTGTCACAACTAACCTTCACTAATACACATACAACAGAAATACATACGAGGTGTCACTACACATGTTTATCGTAGTTACAAGCTATCACATAACAAATTGTTTGCGAATCTGATACGAGATGCCCATTTTCTATGTGAAGGATTTATTGTCACTTGCGAGATCTCGCATGTACTTGCAGACAAGCCTCCCTAGGCCAGTATAATGAAAACCTTAAAATCACCATTTTAGTAGTTACGAGGTATCACTTCTTTGCCATCGAATAGTGAAATAAAAACCAATCATCATCCCTGGGCAATCAGTCCACATAATACTTTTAGTCTTGTTAAACATATCATCTTATTTATCATAGAAAAACAGCTCAACAATCAGGATAAAGGTGAAGGAACGAGGTCATTTCTTATCGCACTGTCACTTTTTCAAGAATTTGGTACAATAGACAAAAAGCATATGGTTTGGCAATACGAATAATCAAACGGAGATTTGTTGAACCATTACAAATAATCCACGTTTTTTGAGACTAACTAATTATGATAAAAGTGGTATCCTGTTAGCAAGAAATAAAGAATCATATTAAAAGAAAAACAGAAAATAAATCCCATGTCATTAAAAGAAAAAAAAAGTATATAAGGGCGACGCACGTCCTATACACCCTCTCTTGTACAAGGAGAAAAAGTCAGATGACCGCGGGGATATTTTACTTGTTATGTTGAATGGTAGGGAGGAGAAAAAAAGAACTAATCCTAGGTTTAAATTGGGGACGGAGACGTCGGACCGACAGCCCTTAGGCCATCACCTTGCAGGCCATCCTCCTCTAGCAATCTGTCCACATCATACTTTCACCTCACTCCAAACCCTTACAATCTTACACTTACACACAATATATACTGTTATTAAAATGTTTTATGTTGTATTTTTTACAGTCGTCAAGTGTAAAACTCTTATAAAAAGATTAAAATGAAAAGAATACAAAGATTTTTTTAACTCCATACAAACATCCAGATCACGCTAAACATAACTTTTATAATTATAACAGTTAAAAATCAAAAGAAAAAAGAAACTTAATACGCCTGTTCACGCCTGAGTGAATTACTTTATTTGATTTAAATCTATAGAATTAACTGTTTATGTTTCATAATTTATCTTGATAATATATAATATTTTATCTAGTTAGATATAGATAATTATCATTTATGTTTTTAAAGTGACATTAAGGAAAACTTTGACCCCCCCCCCCCCCCTCCCGGAACTTTAAGGTCTTTTGGATTATTTTACTAGTTCTTTCGCCATTATCGTATTTACTTTTTTCCAATCTAAACAAAGGATTGTATTGATTTTCTCCTGGCTCATACATCTTATAACTCGAGGGAGTAGTGAGTTGGCTTACTACAGAGCTACGTATGGGATCTGTTACCTCCCGTGCTCTCATACATTGTTGCTAAGTGCATAACTTTTAATGAGTCCGATAACCAATCTTGTGACCTGGCACCAAGCCATGACCGTGTCGATAACTTGGCTTTTGTGGAGCCACCAAGAGGTCACCAATGATCCTCATCATTGCTGCCTGAGGCAACTAACAGAATCCGAGTTACTGGAGGAACCTGAGGTACTTAAAGACTTACCTTAACATAACTTCCAATTTATGATGACACATCAGTGCACCGGGCTTTAAATCTTTTTATTTCCATTGTTCCATCTGATTTATATTTTTTCTGTAAATTTTAATAATAAATGTTTGCGATTCCGAAAGCAAAGAAGTAATCTTTATTTATTGTTTTCCAAAGATAAAGCTACTTGTAAAATTTGATATCTATATCCTTATAAAAATTGTGAATTTGTATAAATTTTGATTTGGATATCTTTATTTCAAGTAGATAAGTGTAATTATTTAAGTACTCATCAATTCAGTAGACTTAAATTATTTAAATTTTAGTCTAATCGCCATTGGCGCATACAAAGCCAAAGGGTTGACTGGCTAAAAATCGATATAATCACTAAAACACCCTTGAACTAAATATGTTGGAGGTTTGAGTGAATTTAATCCGGCGAGATAACTAATCTACCGAAAAGACTACTAAACTATCCTCGAACTAAAGCTATGGGTTCTTCAAGCAGTAGCCAGTAATTAAGTAATTTAACATCAAATCATACCATCAGTTTGTTGGTTTCGCTCTGGGATTTGAACCATTATATATATATATATATATATATATATATATATATATATATATATATATATATATATATATATGTATATGTATATACGGAAATAAAAAAGCGGGCGGCATTTACACGGGGAAGAACACGCCCCCTGTGATTTTACAGTATTCCAGCTTATCAGCTCTTTTAGGTTATTCTCCAATTACTATTTCCTAGGTTTAATAAAACCATCGGTATACCCGGAACGTGAGCGGGTCGCCCTCACTTTAGTTTGAACATTGACAAGCTCTAGTACAAACTTCAGTACGGTGTAAATATTAGAGATATTTTTTTTTGTTTACTTAATTCTCATGCAAAAGAATTTGATCATTTTAAAAGAGTTAAGTTTTCTAATTATATATACATATTTAATACAATACCAGGATAGCAGAGAAAGTGTTAAGGCTGCGTTTTTATTATTTTTATGACAATTCTGAAAAAAAATTTGGTTATAAGTATAAGTGAAATTTGTTTTTATAAAAAATGTGTTCAATAAAACTTTTGTAATTCGAAATGAATGTTTTATTATTACTACCTATTGATAGAAACTAATTTCCACAAAAACAAGGATCTACAAGCTTCAAATGTGGAAGGAAACAAAAGCGGTGTAAATGCCGCCGCGCGCCCGCCCGAAGGTTAATACAATGAGCTTTTCTTTTTCTTTTTTTTTTTTTTAAAATAGTCTGTTAAAAGTTACATTTTTTTACCCTTTAATATTTTGATTATATGTAATAATGATTAATATGTTTGGACTTTTTATTTTGATAATATTGCTTAAACTAAATATAAATAAAAGGGTAAATATTAATAATTTTAAAATTAAACCAAAATAGAAAATGTTTAATGACTGATTATAACCACTTTAATTAAATCGAACTTTATTTCAAAGCTTGGAGTTTAATTTAATTAAGCACTTATATTATAATCAACTTTTAGGGTTTTCATTTAGTAACAGAAATGAATAAACAAAAGAAATTTATGTTTATTCATGTGAAATAATTACAATGCTATAGAGAGATATAATTTACCTGGGGAAACCACTTGATAAACCTTGCTGGGAAAAGCCCCAAGTTCTATCCACCGGGTCCATATTAAACAGCAGTATTAAAATAAGATTTATTTATTTAATTCTAAAATGCATATTTTTTTTAATAATATACTATGGGCTCTGCCCCCTACTCGCTTCGCTCGTCCACCCCCGAAAAGCGGCCGCTGCCTAGTATAGAGTATTAGAATTATTTTAAGTCTATTTACTATAATTAGAATTATTATAAAAATATATTTGCACCTAGTAGCAGTTTAAGGAATTAAATGACAGATTTCAAATAAAAGTACCACATTTGTCCTCTATAGGATCGCTTACCTCTTGCCTCGGGAATGACGTCACAGTTCCCTTGATATTCCGCTCAGCACTGTCTCCTCCCCCTTACCGGTTTAACTCCTCTTCTCGGGGAGTATCTCCCTTACTCTCTCTTACCCACAGTTTAGTATATATCACTCTCACTGAACTTGTTTGTTTACAAAACTTTTTTTAATAATATAGATTATTCTATTAAGGCTGGAGAATATTGTGGGTTAATACATGAATAACATGGGTTCATACATAAATGAACACATTAGGCCATTAGGAAATACAGGTCAGGGGAATCGGCCACCATTTACATATACTCTACTAAAATATTAGTTACTAGCCTATAAATTATAAATTGTAAACAATATTTAAACTACACGTAATATATTTGCCTAAAAGATATATATTCGAGTGTATTTTTCAAACCGTGAAAATACCACCAAAATCACAAAATCAAATTTTCACACCCTCACAATACTTTCTCTCTAAATATACTTTACAAGAAGAAGAATCCGGCCGAAATCAGCTTTATTTCCAAAAGCTAAAAAGAAGAAATATTTTTATCTTAGTCTTACGCCCGTAATAAATGGATCGAACAAGGAAATATACAAGTCTAAATGTGGAGCTGATCCCTTAAAGAAAAAAAAGTTCAGTATCTAAACATAATTAAAATTGGAAAATTCGTATAGTAGTACTTGTATTTGAATTAATCGAAATGATTAATTATTTTTACAGTGTTAATTACATTTGACTGTGTACACCTCGGGATCCCATCACATAAATCTTAAGACTGCTTCGATGATTTGCTAATTATTTTCCTTGATACATACATGATATTAATACATTGTAATACTAGGCTATTGATAATGTGGTATTAGAAAATATAAATATAATTAAAACATAGAAGGTAGATAAGGTGGAGCATATGTGTACGTAGAGAGTTGGAGGTGCTAAATGAGGAGAGCCTTCTGGATGAGGGAAGGGAAAGTCTAAGTTGTTCCCACATAAGTCACGAAGAGGACCCAGTACAAAATTTGGTCACCTACTTGCATGGAGCAGGATAGTAGTGAAAGCTTTGACTTTTTGTTACTTTGGTGACGGACTACTAGGGAGGGTCAAGTCGACGGTTCAGGCCACTGGAGAAGCACTAGCGGACATCGCTACAGCAGAAAATAAACAGGTCAAGTGCGTGCTAGCCAGCACACAGCGAGGGTCTGTTGATAACACAGTATTGTTTAAATAGTACCTATTGATAGTGCTTTTTAAAATGCTAAAAATGTTCTACTTTGAACTATCTTATAGGTCTGATAATTCCAAAACAATAATAAAACTTCTGATAAAGTATATTTGGCAGTGAACCGGACTATATACATATAAATTGTACATCGAAAAGAGCATAATTATAATAAACACGTATTTTGTCAATAAAAATTAAAATATTTTTATTTTTTTTTAGAAATTTCCAAAAACATCTTTACTTTTGGTCGAAGAATGTTAAGGATTTTTTTCAGGTTGTTTGCACTTAACATAAGCGAGATAGAAGGGGGGACACTTTCACACGAACTTCAAAGTCGCCTACGCTCGCCCCATCAAAGCTTAAACCAAATCATTATATATTTTTGTAATCAGCTCGGCGTACCCTTTCATATAATACCCCACATGGTCTCCAAAAAACCAAATACTTTTATAACCCTGAAGTATTTCTACCCTTTTTTTTGGAAATTATTTTTTTTAAGTCGCTACATTTTTAAAATGTGTGGGTAGGTACTATACACATATATGCCAAATTTGAAAGTGATCGGAAAAATGGCGTAACCATAAGAGCAGGTGACAGACGGACGGACTGACAGACATACGCAGGAAAATATAAGGGTCCTTGATTTTGCCTACGGACGCTAAAATCACAAAAAATGGTGATGAGCTTCCTCTTAATCCTTTTTAAGAGAAAAGCTATCAAAACAATGAACTAAAACACTATCTAAAACTTTCACATAAGTTGTCCTACGTCCTGCAACCGCGAGAGCTTCGCAATCACCTAACCTCTCCAGAACATCCAGCAATAAAAACTAATTAGCGACTGCTCTAATTAGTTTGGCAATATTTAATTTAAAATTATTTCCTCAATGATAATTATTATTATTATTTTTTTAATGATTAAAATTAAATGTAACTTAAAAAAACTTTGAGACATTCTAAAATAACAAAACAAGAAAATCCACCCCTAATTTTTGATTCTCAACAAATTTAAAAGGGTAGATAATTAACATTAAAATAAATCGTTATAATATCTATAAAACTGTGGTTTGTTTGAGTTCATAAAGCAAACAATAGCGTATTCAAACTAAATATTTTCTCTCGCTTCGAGATTACTTGTTAAAAAGGCTTTACTTAAATTAACAGGTTATAAAGTTAATACTGGATAAATAATCTTATAAAAATTCATAAAAGTGTGTTATTGGAGAATTTAATAATAGACAGCACACAGGGTAGAGATACAGTGGTTTATAAACTGATCTTGTGGTTACGTGTACAAGTAATTGTGTTAGGGGGTTACAATGTAAGTAACACTACCAGCTGTGCAAGCGGATTATTTGAATATATGAGCTCATCAATTGAACTTTATGCAGAATACACTAAAAGTAATTTGTGTGTTTCTTTTCTTAAAGATAATTTGTTGGGTTTGTTTGTTGGCTTTCGAGAACGATCTACGAAACCCTAAAAAACGAAATTAATATACGTCGAACACTGTGGGTGGATTATAGGGTGGTACGGATAAGTTATCGAAAGAATGAGGCGGTTGACGCGGGGAAGGTTCACGAGGAGACACGTGAACCGGCCTGACATTTGACTGGGAAACCTAATGGCAGATGACATTTCCTCGCCGTCAATATAATCACTGACGACATTTAAAAAACACTTATTAGAATAAGGTGAAGGGTGGGCACCGAGAAAACCAAATAACTTGGCCTTGGTTTTGTAAACAAAAATAAATAGTGGAAAAAGGAGGGAAGGGGAAGTTAGTCGAGTGTGACGGGAGTAAACAACAGTAGATGTGCAGTGTGCAGTGACAAGGCTTTTTACTTGAGACTGTCTTCGACACACGAGTGTGACGCAGTGAACAGTGACCAGTCATGTAAATGAGCAGTGACTAGGCTTCTCACTCGAGACTGTCTTCAACTCACGAGTGTGACGCTGTAAATAGTAAACAGCCGTGTAGGTCTACAGTGACAAGCCTTTATACTCGAGACTGTCTTCAACTCACGAGTGTGACGCTGTAAATAGTAAACAGCCGTGTAGGTCTACAGTGACAAGCCTTCATACTCGAGACTGTCTTCAACTCACGTCTTAACTCTGTAACCTCCAACCGTCCTTTGGATAATTATACTTGTCTTCTGTTACTCGATCACCAGCTACATTCCTCAACAATCTTGCATAGAACATATCTATTATATTTCAAGCAATTTGCCAAACCTAAATAACCTAGTACTCAAGCCTTTTAACAGTTAAACATCGTTATTTTGTGATAATAATAATGAGTGAGAGTGAGTGTAACTTTATTGTGCAACCAAATTCATATCTATGCACAATTTAGCTAACACCTTTGATTATTATAATAATACAAACCCTTTGGCTCGTGACAACGGGCTTAATTTTATAATTTAAAAAAAAAAAAAATAATCTAGATAAGTTATCATATCTATTTAAAGACCAACAAATCATAACAAACATTTATTTTTATAGGAATAAATGTGGTTGCCTTAGCTTGGTAATAACAAATCATTTCAAGGTGAGTCGTCGGGACACTACTTTATTATATAAAAAATGACAACCAGGTATTATATGATTGTAGCGTTTTATACGTGTGTATTAAAACTAGGTTCGGTGTTGTAAACTAGATTAATTAGAACCAATATGCTGACACCGTGTCGGCTATTAATAGCATTTGACCGGCTTGATGGGCTAAATGATCAAAAGACTTAATATACTTATTGATCAACTAATGAGCAATGGCTGGCATTCGCACTTCTCACCAAAGTGAGGGTTCTAGGGTGGAAGGGTGTTGGTAGACCCTGATTTATCGCGGGCTGCTGCTCCCCAGATTACTATGCATTGATCTGATTCCCCCAAGAAAACGCCTAAAGTTATAAAACGCCATAAACTTTAATTAAAAGCATAACTATAATGTATAAAAATAACGATAATCGACAATTCGCCTTCTAGAATTGTACACTTTACACTAATGAATATCAATGCAATATACACAATACGCATGCATTAATAACAAGGACCAAAAGGGCCAATGTATTATCCCGATAAAGATGAATGAAATACTCAAGTAGCGATATGCTTTTTATAAAATTACAAGAATATACGGTATGATGAAAATTATTATTAATTACTTCAATAGGACGACCACTAAATAGTTTACAAAGCCCTAAAAATAACCCTAAATAAAGCTCTTCTTTCAAACAAAGCCCTAAAAAATAAAGCTCTTCTTTATTTTAAATGATTTTGAACGAACGAAATAAATACAGTGATTTTTTCAAAGCATATTTTCAGTTGTCGGAACCAGAGGTTTAAAACTTAACTAAAAGTAGGGACATTTCTTTTTTTTCTTTCCAAGACGGGTTGGTACTGTTTGCCAAAGTATTTCGATGCACTGAATCGAATGGAAAAAGTTTTCTTCTGATATCTCTTCCTGTTCTTGAGTTACTCACTTTTTTTGTTTGAAAAATCTGCTTATTTTCGCTACAAAAAGTAAAAAAAAGAAAGATCGAGGTGGAATAAATCTATAAAATAATACTAAGCCGTTTGACTTGAATTTCGTGCTTTTACAATATATTCTTTTGTCGGGCTTACGAGCTATGGTCGATTAAATGATGCTCGCAAATAGTTCATCTTGTAGAAATTAGATTCTGGCAATCTAATTTAGATTGTGATAATCTAATAAGCTCATTTAGAAAACAAAAATAGGTCATGTTGTAGAAATTAGATTTTGGCAATCTAATTTATATTGTGGTAATCTAATAAGCTCATTTAGAAAACACAAATAGTTCATCTTGTAGAAATTAGATTGTGGCAATCTAATTCCTACAAGATAAACTATTTGTGTCTTCTAAATGAGATGACTGAAGGCTTCTTAATACAGTAGAACATCACTATAACAGACTAATAGGGGTTCAGGGTTGTCCGCTATTATAAAAGTACGTTATATAACAAATAATTATTTCAAATAATAATGCAAAGAAGTGCACTTCAATGAAAGCACTGTAGTCAGCTATAAAAAGAGTTTATTATACGCCAAATAAAATATTGCCTAAAAATAGGTTTAGTAAGCAATACTTGACGAATACTAAACAAATCAGAACCGGATGAAGCTATAACTCGTTTTTTTGTCCTCTATAGAAGAGTCTGTTATTTTAAGTTTCAACTATAATATGTACTATTTTTTTTTTTTTGTTGTAAATGTTTAAGACTTTTCTCGTCGTTTGCTTTAGTAATAGGTGTCTTCTACAGAAATGCCCGTGTCACTTAAACTATGTTACAGTCGTAGGACTTTATTTTATGCGTGCGATTGACATTTCTCTTTGAAATGTCACCTAAGATCGACCATAGCTTTGCCGATTCATAGTATTACTATAATCAATGTTTCTGGGAGTTATCTTCTTTCTGCGGTTTACCCTCTAATGACCTTTGTCGCTACAAATTTCAATTAAGTATATCGATGTCTAGACTACGTTTCCTCTTTAAGATATTAAAGCCGAAACTAACTACACCCCGAGAGACTTTATCTTCGCTTCTCCAATGAAAATAATTAGTAATACCCAGCAATGATTGAGATAATAACTTGATGCAATGACTTGCCTCCTCGAGCTTCATACTTACATGAAATATATATATACTTGTATACAACTTATACCCCCCCCCCCCCCCCCTTACTTATATACTTATATTTACTCGTATATCTACTTTATACACTTACACATAAACTTTTTGAATATCCTTGTTTGATATCATTTCCCTCGAATAATAAATACATTATTAAAATAAATTATAAAATTCTCATTAAAAATTAGTGGGAAGACTAAGCTTGTTTTAGTTTGCAAAGGTAATCAATGTTTGGCTCCAGCTTTGTCAAATACACCCGTAAATCATCCTCAACATTAAGTGTGTTTCTATATTTTGTTTTTCAGGTAAGTTAAACTTGGAAACCCTTTTTCACACAAGTAGGTTTGTCGTAAACCCCAGTAGGTACTTCACACCAATGTCTGATAGTTACTTATGTTCTTTTCCTACACTGATTCAAAAGTTAATTAACAAAGTATTGCAATACTTCTGTTTTGATGTTTGATCACACGATATTTCGATTAGCTGATACTCTTGGAAACAAGTTAAGTTGCGAGGATTTTCTGTAGCATCAAAAGCGAATAGATCACGAATCCAGTCCATTTCTTTGTTTAGTGGTGGGAAGTAGTCTCTAATAAGGGCTTTCAGTGATTTCAGGAGAAGGGAAATTTATTTTCTCCAGAATCTACATTTGTATGCTTACTTACAGTTTGGGACGTTGATGCCTCAGAGTATTGGTCTTCATTACGAATCTACTTTTCTTTCCAAGTCCTAGCCATTTATCCATCAAGGTTTTTCACTGTTACACACACTTAATAATTTAACACGTTTCAAAGTATACATTTTAAAATAGACTACTGTTATAAAGGTTAAAAATTATCCACGCATAAAGTACTCACTGACTATTGTTCCAGTCTAACTCCAGCCACAAGTAGGTACAATAGTGCTAAGGGCCGTGTGTCGTTGCATCTTTTCATTACGCAAAAACTGTTGTCACAATAATTAAATTCTAGGAAACTAGCAAATGTACCAATATCATTTTTGGGGGTTTTTGCTAGTTAACGGCGTACCCCTTACAGATTTTCGCGTACCTACCACAGGTTGAGAACCGCTGATCTAGTGCAATGATTCTCCTCGAATCCCATTTACCTTGTACATGGGTACTATATGAAGATAATATTTTTGACCTCTAAGTTGACTTTGAGTGCTGATGTGACTAACGGCGTCTATGACTTGTCTATGTCTGATCGTCGACCCTCGGCTTTAGATTTGTTTGTTTTAGTCAGAAACGCTTGAGCTCATTCTGATTTCCAATCATTCAATAGTCAAATCAAGATTTACAATGGCGATATCAAAGGATGTTAAAAAGCTTTTTACCATTTGACAAAGTGAAATACTTATTTTTAAAAAAAATCGTATCTGGTATGAAAGCTTAAAAATCGTTTAATAATTAGAGGTGTAATTTAAAGGCGTCAGAGTGAGGGGTAGAGGTTTTTCAGAGAGGTTTAATGACAACGGATTAAAGCGGAATGCAGGATCCAAATATCAGACTGACTATTTGATTAAAGCCGTGGACAGGGACGCGGCTGCCGGTTTTAATTAAAGATTATGAAGCCGTGTCTACTCCCTACGAAGCGGTTATGGTCCCGTCGGCCGCTTTATGAACAACTATCGTCTCATCAACCGATTATAAAATTAAAGGGAAACCGAGCCGGTGCCAGTCATCCTGCCCACTTCTCCGTCATTAATAAAGCCGAAATAATTATAATAGTAGAAATAACCGGACTTCATTTGTCGCCAAAGTGTCGATAACGATTATTTTATCATTTAAAGTTGTCTAAAACAGGTCGAGTGGCTGTAATCTAAGAAGATTAACGTTCTCAATTAGATTCCACCTCGGACGGGATACATCAGACCGAATAAAATAAAATCTGACGGCTTTTATTACTACCCTGGTCCGGAAATTTCTAAAAATAGTCTAGCCGTTTTTATTGTACTCATTTTACTAAGTAGCGTCATTACCAGCTATCCTGAACAACAATAAATGAACAAAAACAAACTTGATGATAGTCTGAAGAAATATACATAATATTCTCTTCACGAATTCCCAATAATAATTGCAAGATCAAAAATAATAATATAATAATAATAATAATAATAATAATAATAATAATAATAATAATAATTTATTTCCACCAAAATAAAATACATGTATAAAAGATATAAATAAATTAAATATCTGGTGAGGGCCCTCAGCAGGTGTTGTTTTTACCTAGAGAGAGGACCCTGTCTCTACATATCTAACATGGTCAATATAATTACTTTAAACATATTATACATCAATGATTTTTCTTTATCTATTTTATCTACAGGGTGGTCCAAAAGTTTCCCCCCCCCCTCCTAACTTTTGAACGGGTTGAGATAAATTAATGAAACTTGGGGGATCTCTACCATGCAAAGGGAAGTTTGTTTTCATGCACTCGCCCACTAGGGGCAACCACCCACTTTGCCCCCAGGCCACCCAACTTCAAAATTTCAAATTGGAATGTATATTTTTGATAGCATATTTGGATTCTACGGTGAAAAATAATAAACTTTTACTTGAACTATATTTTCTATCTCCAATATTTTTCCCCCTACAGGGGGGCAAAGATAGCAAAATAACCCTTCCGAAATAGTAAAAAAATAACACTGCCGTTAGAAATAAAGTAATGAAACTTGGGGGGATCTGTACCATGTAAAGGGAAGTGTGTATTCATCCACTCGGTACTAGAGGCAACCACCATTTTGCCCCCAGGCACTGAAATTTACCATTTTTATACCTTTGCCCCTCTATAGGGGGCAAAATATTGGAGATAGAAAAAAAAGTTAGAAGTAAAATATTTTTATTTTTCGCCGTAGAATCTAAATCTGCTATCAAAAATATACACTCTAGGTTAAAATTTTAAAGTATGGTAGCCTGGGGGCAAAATGGGTGGTTGCCCCTACTGTATGATTGCATGAAAACAAACTTCCCTTTACATGGTAGAGATCCCCCAAGTTTTATTAATTTATCTCTAACCGTTTAGATTTTACAACGTATTATCAGAAGGGTTATTTTGCTATCATTGCCTCCCTAGGGGGCAAAATATTGGAAATTGGAAAAAAAGTTTCAATTAAAAGTTTATTATTTTTTACCGTAGAATCCAAATATGCTATCAAAAACATACATTCCAATTTGAAATTTTGAAGTTAGGTGGCCTGGGGGCAAAATGGGTGGTTGCCCCTAGTGGGCGATTGCATGAAAACAAACTTCCCTTTGCATGGTAGAGATCCCCAAAGTTTCATTAATTTATCTCAACCCGTTCAAAAGTTAAGAGGGGGGGGGGGGGAACTTTTGGACCACCCTGTATATCTGAGGTTTGTCTCCACGTGGCTCTCTATTGGCTACTCAATAGATAAATACCCTGTGAGTTGTGTTATTGTTGACACACACATTGGGATAACGATATATATATATATATTTGTTTTTTTAAATGTTGAAGAAACTTTGAGCTCACATATCGCAATGATCCTGTTGAGAGAAATGCGTTCAAAGTTAAAGAAAGTTAACGATAGTAATAAGCTTTAAAACGATACCAAATACTTCAAAATATTCCAAATGTAAGTGGGCGAATAAACCATATAATTATAGTGAATGTATTTGGTTCACAAAAGCAGAAGAGATAGAATCAGAAACTACACTATAAGAATTGGTGTGGAGATATTTTTATTCATCATACTCTAAATCACTTGAGAAAGAAATATCGTATAAATGACTGCAGGAAATATGCAAGAATTCTGATTGGATAAAAGCCTGTTTATAAAAAGGGAATACGCTTTTTATCAATTTATTCCTATCCATTTTATATTTGTATCAATTTTTATCTACGAATTATTAACGACTGAATAAATAAATATATATGTATTATGATGCTTTTATATAATGACAGTGTACCACGTAGGACGAACGCACATTATTTTCCTCTTTTGTTTAATTAAGTTTTTTCCTTTTCATTATTAAATTACGGTTGTAATTACTACCTAAAAATGATCTCGGGTTATTTTTTAATTTATTGTTTTGTTTTAACGCGTCTTGATGATCCTTACGCGGGAAATTTTGTAAAACTTTTAAAACAGTAGAAAGTGGAAAAGAAATATTATTAGAGGTATAAAACAGAGACTGAAGATCATTTTCATAATCCGATTTTCTCGAGAGGCTGAAGAGAGTTTTACCGATATTAGAAGACCGTGGAAGACAAGGCAGGGGGGCCTCCACTCGGGCCCTTCTCAACCTTCAGCCCCCCTTCCAATCTCTTGTTTTCCAGTATATAATAATAAAAAAAAAAACCTCTCTCTTTAGTGGATTTCATTTTACGGCAATTGTTCGTCTGTGTTAAAAAACCGGTTTGTAACAAAAATGAAATAAAAATCCGTTTAGTTAATAAAAAAATAAACCGTTATAATCCTTTGTTTATTTTAAAAGGATTTAAGAGATTTTTCTTTCATTTCCTTGTTCAAAATTCTATGGTTGAGGAAGTTTAACAGGTAGCTTAAGCCTTTGAATATGCGCATCATGTATATAAGAACTTTTTATTCTAAATGAGAAATAATGTTTTATTTAAACTTTCGAACAAACAAAGAATGTAGTGCGATAACAATTTGTTTTTTCCGTGGTAGGCTGTGAAATAGTAACTTTAGAGCCTAAAAAACATAGCTAAAATCCATTTTTTCATTACGTGGACTTAAAAAATCTTTTCATTACTCCTAGCTGTAAAGAAAAAATCTTTTACGTCCTAGGCACTAAAAGATTTTTTCTTTACGGCGGGTAGTTGTCAAAACTTCCGTTAGTAGTGCTGCAGTCTTTGTAGAAATGCTTCTAGTACGATAAAAATCCGCTAGATGTCAATGCGTTTTATTTATCTTTTCTTATAGTGTAGCCTCATTTTAAGGTTTCTTTTTTTAAGTCTTAAGTATGTACTAATATTTGTTATTATTATATATTGATTAGTGATTAATATTTAATGTTTTTTCATTGTCTGCTACCTCGGAAAAAATAGCATATGCTACGCGACTTTGAAGTGTTTTTTCTTTACCTTGGCAATATTTACTGTCTCGCTTCGCTCGACAGTAAATGTAATTGCCGCGGTAAAGAAAAAACTCACTTCACAGCCTTGTAACATAATATACTATTATTATTACTCGATTAATTATTTCTTTATGTATTATTTCACCCTTAAAAGTTAACTAATAGAATTGTTTTACACTAGCTAGACTATGAGCTGTGTTTTGTTCTTTTCACTAGATTACGAATAACATCACTCGCTTCAACAATAGACGAACGATGCTTATTTATTAAACAGAATGATTGTGTTGGATTTGAAAGGGGTGGTTAAAATGGTGGAAGACGAGCTGAGGGTATGCAGTCATGAGCTTCTAGTTAGAAGGTTAGTGAGGTTGTAAGTAGAAGTTTGAGTGCAATCTATGGAAAAGTTTATGCCTGATGTACTAGTACATTGTACTAGTACAATGTATTAGCCCACTATTAGAGCTTTATCCACTACTCAGGCCTTCTCCACACTGCCTAAACAAGTCTACAACGCCTAACTATATAGTGAAAAAGTTTCAAGTGTAGAGTTCTCACAGTTTCCTTTTGTGTGCGCCAACTTCGATTTCCCCAAAAGAGTTAGCCGTTCGCCTATTATTTTATCTTTATATTACCCGACCATTTTTAGCTTTCAACAGGGAGCTATTGATCTGGTTCCATCCACTCGTTTGAGAAAGAACTTTTACATCTCAAACTAAAAGAGATGGAGATCTGAAATTCAACTCGATTGTAGGATTAGAAAATCCAGCAAACTAAAATCTAGAGTTTTAAAAGGGTACCGTCGGAGGTGGAAGTTAAAGTTAAGGTTCGTCGCCTACGACTAACAACTCATTAGATTCAGCTAGTATTTTAATCCCTTTACTATCCTTTACTACCCTTTGTATTATTGCCAGTGACAAATTTCCCTGATAACGCTCAAAATATTGCTGAATATTCTTGTTTTGTTTAATATCACCTTTACTAATATATTATATTGAGGGTTAAGTAATCCACGTACATCAAATATAACTTGCACAACGGAATATATATTATTAATTGTTACAACATTATAATCTATACATAAAAGGTACAATATAACCATTTATTTAACGAAGGTATTTAATAAACTGTTGTAGAGACTTGGTAATAATTCAATAGATTTTTAATTAATTTATTTATTTATTATTTTACATTAAAATATTAGCTTACTTGCCATAAGCGTAATGAATTCAAATAACAAACAATAATTTACAAAAAATTTTCACTATGTCTTTCACAAATTACATGATATCAAGAATAGTCTTTAGTGTAGATATAGAGTCCAATTGGTCCATATTAATATTTAAGTTGTTAAAACTTTTAACAAGACGAACAACAGGAGATTTATCAGAAAGTTGGCTCGTATAAATTAGTCTAGTTGATCTTCGACCCGGTGCTAATATATTTGACCTGCTGGGCAACTCTCGTACATACAATGTCCCTGAACATTCTCAATTTGGTTGGAGCGAGTTAGGTTAAGATTATTCCAGATAATAACTGCATATTCCAGAATAGGTCGAACTAAAGCAAGATACAAGCGAATAAAACATTCCATTACAGACCTTTAGAAATAGAGCGTATTAAACCTAAGCAGCGAAGGGCTTTGGACGTTATAATGTCTACATGGTTGTAAAATTTCAGTTTCGAATCAATAGTAACGCCTAAATCATTCGCCTGATTTACACGAAGCAAGTTGATTCCAAATAAATGGTAACTGCTAGCAATTGAGATTAATTTACGTGAAAAAGATATAAAAACGGTTTTATCTAAATTTAACTTCATCTTATTAAGATGCGCCCAAAGTAAAATACTATTTATATTATATTGAATGAAAGATGAACCAGAAGGGGAATCAATGGGCCAGAAAATCTTTAGATCGTCGGCAAAAAGAGAGAACTCAATGCTAATAAAGTTTGCCAGATCATTAATGAATAAGGAGAAAAGGATTGGACCAAGGACAGAGCCTTGATGTACTCCTGATGAAACATGAAAGGGGTCAGATAGAACATTACCAAGCTTAACGCTGCAGACACGATTGGAAAGGTAACTATCAAACCAAGCAACAAGAAGTGGGTTTCGCAGAGCCAAGCAAAGTTTATATAATAGGATCTTATGGCCGACAAGATCAAACGCTTTACTAAAATCAAAGTAAACGGAGTCAATCTGCTTGCCTTTTACTATCGAAGGAACAACAAAAGAGAGATAGTCAGCTAAATTGGTAGAAGTAGAACGTTTCCTTCGAAATCCATGCTGGTTGATATTAAGCAGGGGCTCAATGTGGGGAACTAAGAAGGAACGAATAACCCTTTCAAAAACTTTGCAAAAAATAGTATTCAGAGCAATGGGACGATAGTTAGACGGAAGGCTACGATCACCTTTTTTGTGGATTGGAACTACTAAGGCTTTGTTCCATAGGTAAGGAAATGTAGCAGTAGCTAGAGACTTATTAAAGATAAAGGCAAGTAAGGGAGCTAAAACAGGAGCTAGAGACTTAACAACAAAACATGGAATATTATCAGGCCCGCAACTCTTAGAGGATTTTAATTCTTTAATTGCATTAATTACTACAGTATTATTAATAGGAGGAATAATTAGACTATTATCTGGTTCAGATTAAATGATAGGAAGAGGATTGTAAGGAAGAGGACAACTAGATACTGAAGAAGGACGGTAAACAGAGGAAAAAAATTTAGCGAATAAATTAGCAGATGTTTTAGTATCAGTAGACACATTTCCACTATAGTCATCATAAATTTCTGTCGGTATGTTATTGCTACCACGTTTAGTCGAAACATGTTTCCAGAATTTCGTTGGATCTTCTTTCAAAGTGGCATCTATTCTTCTGTTATATAACGTGGTTTCTTCGCGATATAGATTCTTAAAACTTCGACGGTACAGTGAACCCATGTTGTAATGAAGACGATTTTTAGTTTTAGAGTATTTCCTGAAATATTTATTCTTAATTTTCACGTATAATCGCATTTTAGCAGTAAACCACTTAGGAAACTTGGATTTCTTGACAAGCCTTAGAGGAACATGTTTATCAATAGCATCGTTCAGTAAGTAGTTAAGTTTTTCGACATTGTTACTAACATTGACATCATGATAGACGGGTCCCCAGTCTATGTTGACCAAAGTATTGAATAAGCCTTCGTAATCACCACTTGAGAAGTCCCTATACCTAAATTCTGAGGTAACAGTCTCATTATAAGGTCTCACGTAAAAATGCATAGATAACGTAGGGTGGTGCAAATCTTCAGAAACAAATGGGTCAAGACTCCGAATTACATTGATCTCATTAAAAGAAGACAGAACCAAGTCCAGAATTACACTGTTGTGATTAACAACTGAGTTGCATTGTGATGAGTTGAAAGTATGACAGAGTTGAAAAATGAGATCAGCTCTATTTCGTTTCAAACTGTTGTTACCCTTATAAAGCCAATCAGACCAATCTATTTTAGGTGCATTAAAGTCACCTAAGATAATTATCTCGTAGTCATAACAACAGATAGTGTCAGTTAAAAATTGAAAATAACTAAGCAATTGAGCAGCAGAAATATTATCAGGTATATAATGGTTACCAATGAGAATATTTTTCCTTCCTCGCAGGCGAATTTCCATCCAAACACACTCCACAATATACTCAAGGTCAAATCTTCTGTGATATGATAGATGATTAACAACTGCTGTACAAACACCTCCACCTTTTTCATTGAGACTAGAATAATTCCTATCATTTCTTTCCACTTTAAAATTAGCAGGAAAATAATCTGAATCAATATACGTGACATTAAACCAAGTTTCAGTTAAAAATATTAGATCGACTTCAGATGTGGAAGCAGCACATAAAAACTCGTATGCTTTGGTGCGAAGTCCTCTACAGTTCTGGTATTGTGATTTTAAAAGAGGCATTGTATTCATATATTAATTAATTATTAGCTTCATCTGTCTCTGCATACAACTTATCAGGCGTTAAAGGGCCAAAAAAAGATTTTACTAAAATATTTTTTGGCCAGACATCAGGAGATAACAGTGTAGTAAATAGGTCGTGAGATATTTCGACCCAGTAAGAGGCATAGTTTGGGCTCCTAGTCCTTAACCTTTTTATGGAGATAGAATCGGAACTCTGTATATTTAAACCATTTTTATCCTGAAGGTATAATATTAAATAATTTTCAGTAGTAGAAGGATTCAACCAAGACACGAATAAGGATCTATTTCTTGGCGCAGCGGACAGTTTAGGCGTATCAGTTTTATTACCATATACAGCATTGTTTGGTCTCCGACGCCTTGCAGTAGCGAGAACAAAACCGTCACTAGAGCCATTAGTCGTATATCTATTATTTCCATTATTGGATCCATTTTCGACAATAAGACCAGTATTGTCTTGATTATTTAAGGAATTAAAGGCTGGAGAGGGAGGCTGAAGCTGATACGAGTACTCAGTAGAGAAGCCAGAACGGGGAATAATAATCGGATTCCTTGTCACTTTGGAGGGGTGATGGGCGGAGTCTAGGACACCTGATCCAGTTGTATTTGATATGTGAGTCATTGGCACGGTAGGGGCCGGCCCTCTAGGAGGGGGATCTTTGGTAGCCTTGCCTTGTACTGCATTAGAATAAGATCGCAACTCACTATTGTTTATATCCATACTGCTAGAATAAATTAAAGATTTTAGAGCAGCATTTTCCTTTGATAGTTGTTTAACTGTTCTAGTTAAATCATGAACCACTAACGTCAAATTTTTCAGCATATCGTAGTATTCAGCAGTATTTTTAAGAATCTCAGGTAAATACATTTTATCAGACAATTCATTGGTTCTTGATTTATTAGTACCACAAGGCATATGTTTCTCAGCATCTTTAGAGGTACGAACAGGAGTATTAGGACCTTTAATAGACTTGCATGTTTTACATTTCCATTTACCTACAATAAGGTCAAACTCATCCGGAGACATTTTACTATCGAAACAATCCGAATGGATAGAACACTGACATGATAGACATTCCAGAAAATTCTGAGGAGGAATTATTTGTAGATTACATATAAAACAATTAAGTCTCACCTGTCTTGTTTTAGGGGGCATGATGAAATAGCGTCAGGGTAGAGAGCACGGTAGACTTCTACCCGCGACCAATGAAGATAACAAACAATAACACACAATAACTATTATGATGTTTACTCAACCACTATCAGTTGAAGACTGACTCAGTTGAGACTTAATAATCTCACAAAATTCAAGAATGAATACGTGGGAAAAATTAAAACAGAAAACTGATGACACGCTCTACTCTTGTCGAAACATCGCAAAATACAGAGTTGCCACATACTCCCTTCCCAGTATCAACGATCAGCGCCGTTGTCGAAATCACACTTTTCTCCTACTTGTGCTCTTTGAATATTTTGTTGCACTATATGGGATTCTGCGAGAATTGAAATGTTCCTTATTCCGTTAATTTTCGCTGTCGTAGAGCAAGTAAGCTGGCTTAGATCTGTCAGTATCTTAAAAAAATGTCTAACTTCGGTTAATCACCCCTTACGGTCCATCATAATATTCTTTTAATTGTTTTGGAAGGTAACACGTCTAATAAATACGGTGAGCATGTCTTTAGATCTCAGTGAACGAATATTTTTGGAGACGCGTGGTGCTTTGTCACTATCGATAGAACTCTCGCCATAGCTTGCCACAGTTTTTCTACTAAACAAATTCTGTATTGGTTTGTGAAGGTTGGACATCTGTCATAATATCTTGAACGCTGTGTGGAAGTGTTTTTATAAATCCATGAAAAAGATTTTAAACAAAAATAATGACCTTTCAGAAAATACTATTTGACATCAAAACAAACTATTTAAAGGTAGGTAATCTAAATTATTAAATATTAGAAGACACCTGAAAAGAGATGGAAAATATAGAAATTTTGCTAGATTTTAAAGTTGATTCGTAAGGAGATAAAACATGGATTGATAGGAAAAAAAGATGAGCTAGAGAGATTAAGAGATAATAGAGAGAGAGTAAAGAACTACTGGAGAAGTCAAGCATGTGGGAGATCTAAAAGTAGTGTAGAAAGTGGAAGAGAAGAAGCAGTTACCAGTGATGAAACAAACGAAAATTTTAAGAGAAGAAGTGGAATGGGTGGTAAGGAAACTGAAGAAAGGAGAAAAGCGAGCGGCCAGCCTGGGAGAGAAGATTAAATCAGAAGGGGAAACAGCTGTTATCGCTATTCTACATATTATCTCTAATCTCTGCCTGGAAAATATAAAAATTCCTAATATGTGGCTGGTAGCCCAGATAGTAGTATTGTTTAAAGAAGTAGATTAGTTTAATATTGAAACTTACAGACCTATTAGTTTACTTTCTGTTGCTTATATAAGAGAGTAAAAGAGTGTTTCTAGACTCTCAAGACGTCGGTCTATTTGGTTTTCAGGTAGTTCCTGTGGAAGGACTGTTAGTGTTACTTGTTATATGCTTGTATGCGTAGTCGCGACCTCATCTCGCATTTTATCAGTGATCGTTGCGGGTGTATTTCATTCGTCGGATCTAGCTGCTATATTGATTTAATATGAGGTAGGAGCTCTTCTAGTAAAATGGTTTTGAGGATCTATTCTTTAACCTGTAAGCCTTCAAAGGAACGCATGTAAACTTTATAAATGTCATGGGTATTTCATCTCCTAGCTCGAATTCACACAAAGGTTTCTTGATTTTTTTTATTTTTCCCCTTTTTAGTACCTACTGTTCCAGTAGGGATCTCCAAGTGATTAAATTAGGAGATCAAGAAGAGCTGATAACACAGAAAAAGAAAAATAATGAGGGAAGCATAATCAAAAACCTTAATCTCAAGATTAAAAAACTAATCGATGATCGACAACGTAGACATTTTGCTTTTGGAATGTTAAAACTAATTATTAAATTCTATATATATATATATATATATATATATATATATATATATATATATATATATATATATATATATATATATATATATATATATATATATATATATATATAATTCAAACAATTTAAACTACGGGAGACAGAAATATATACGCGAAATAAAATAATAAAAAAAAACGCCGACGTATAATATATACGTCTTATATATATATATATATATATATATATATATATATATATATATATATATATATATATATAACGTTAAAGTCTGTTTCGTTCAGGTTGAGTCTCAGTTTTAAAAGAACGAAATAACTTTAGAGATAACAATATATCATTAAGTTATCATTGGACAGTGAAGTTGTGGAAACAGTCTCTGATCTGATCAATCGCGTTGAGAAAAATATTCGTTTTAAGATTTAATGACATGCTTAATCGCTGAGCTTGAGGAATCAGGTAAAAAGAAAATAAAGGCTATATTCCTCCTTACTTTGTTACATATATATATATATATATATATATATATATATATATATATATATATATATATATATATATATATATATATATATATATATATATATATATATATATGTCCTTCTGAAGATATAGAAGAAATATACAAGACATTTCATTGCCAACTTAGTTTTGGTTTCACACCAATTAATAAATTAGAAAACTTACATCATACAAAATTAAAAGATAAACTTAAATTAGAAGAGAAAATGGCTGTAGTATATCAAGTACCATGTAAAGATTGTCCGGGTCTTTAGATAGATGAAAAGCAGCACATAGCTAATATCAGAGCACATGATGAAAAAACTGCCCTAGCTACACATTCCAAATAGACGAACCATCCTATTAATTTTTCCGAAACTAAAATTCTAATTTGAGAAACCAATGATATAAAAAATACTTCTCTCAAAAGCCTTGAATATATCCAAGAAAGATTACATCAATAACAAAAAAAACTGTAGAGAACTTAATAGATTTTATTCTGGGATCCCACAACATATTAAATAATTTAATATAAATTATTATATAATCCAAAAAGGTTTAAATTATAAATTACAGACATTACAAAATTAATATTAAATTTCAAGCATTGAACTATATAAAATTTACAAACATGCAATGTTTTTGCCACACTAGGCCAGCTACACACCAATATACATACATAATTATTCTGGATTATTGATCTAAATTAATAAAATTATAGACATGCCTTGAGGTAGTTGAATTGGGTTAAATTATTTTGTTAATAGTTTCTTTTTTTAATTTTTTTGAAGCTTTATACAGATATTAACCAATAGTGACAGTCATAGCATAACTATGGAATTTTAGAAAAATTATTCCAAACTGTAAGTACAAAATATTTAATATCCAAAAGAAAGTCAAGTATATTTAACATGGACTACCTCTATAACAGAAATTACTTATTTCAAATTGACAATAACCACCTAGGTTAGAATAAAATTATCTTTTAGCAAAACAGGATGGAATAGTAATCTTCTAGTCAGGTAGGTATAGAAAGCAATTAAATTATTTATTGTTACAAAATGTAGTAATTTACTGGAGTTACTGACAGTAAATGTGGATTTCAGCTTGAAGATGACTCAAAGAGGGGTCGAAATATTGCAAAAGTAAGCTTTTAATTTTTTCCTTTAAACCCTACTATCAATAAGAGTTACTATCCCTTCTTTAAATTGTTCTTTGTCTCAATTGAATAGATGAAGTTAAAATTTTTCCCCAGCCTATAATTCCAATTTTACATTTGAAGCTTACGTTTACGCGAGCGTTGCTCGCGCACGATTAGGCGGAGAGCGTAGTCCAACAAACTTGTTCTGGGCATTGGTAAAATGAACATGTATACCAAATTTTAACTAAATCGGTCATCAATGACTCAGGTTATCGTCATCGGTCGATTTCGTGACGGTTGTTTTTGTGACGGTCGTTTTTCGGATTCACTCCCGGGCTCTAGACGCTGTAAAGTGCCACAACGAACTTTGTTCCAAAAATAGGACGAGGTCGTTACCCAGCATAAGTGGCCCTAAGATGTCGGCCATTTAAAACGCCATTTTATAAACGCAATGAAACTACTCCGAAGAAGTGTCTAACCCAATCCTTTCTTTAGGTAATATTTCTTTACATAAAACGCAACGGGACACGAACCACGCAATTTCCAAGGATACATGGCGCACAGATAAATTGGTACAAAAACAAAACCAAATATATATATATATATATATATATATATATATATATATATATATATATATATATATATATATATATATATATTTACTTAGTGCGTCCTCCTCTTTCATCCAACACCCCACATTAGTTTTTGAGGGATAGTTTTTGGAGTTTTCCTATAATTTTCCTGTTTTTGGGCTATTACACATAACATAACTGCAAATTGTTGTGTTGGGTACTTTCCGAGATCAGGTGAGTTGTATACTGACAGACAAGCGCAGGAATGTATAAGGGTCCTCGTAATGCCTACAGACCCTAAAAATTATTTTGAGGTACACCCTCTGACGCTCAGTTATAACAATTAAAGTCTTAGGCTTGTTAACGCATTTTTATTATTTTTTCCAAATGGCCTTAGAACGTTTAGAAGGCGATGTTAAAACCTAACAAAAAAATCACCATAGAGGGAGACGTGGGCAAACTCAACTTACTGACGATAAACATGAAACACGCTCTAAGCGCTGTACCTTTACACAGAACTGCTTTGCGCTAGTTTTTCTTGAGCGCACTTAACGACCCGTTTCAAATAGAAGAGAACAAACTCGAAGTTATACTTTTTATATCGTATCCTCTTATTATTTATTTATTTATCCACCGTGTTATTACGTTTAGATAACAAAAAAAGAAGAGAGAGAGGAAAAAATAAACCTTTTAAAAACATAACAATGTTAGCGTATAAAACAAACTTTGAATAGTAAAAAAATAAAGAAACAGTAGTAAAATAGAGAAACAAAACAAAAACATAAAGAAACAAAAGAATCGTAAAAAGAGAAAAAAAACAATGTTATAGAGGCAAGAGAAAGGCAAGTGTATTAAAAGTTGACAAGTCTATTGTGGGCGAGTTGTCGTTACTAGTAAACACCGTTTACAAGTTGCTCGTGGCATCCCTTCGACCGAGCCACAAACAATCTCATCAGTTGAAAAACAAAACTACAAGCTCAAAACAAATTTAAACCGATGTACGATGTACTCGTAAAACCGTTCTAGCTTTTACCTGACAAGTGTGGACCTGCAATACATCGTCAGGCAGGACTAGTATGGTGCTGCCGCTCGTTTGTCTGTCTTTGTTCCTCAAGTTCTTTCTTCGTGCTTATTATGTAAAGTGTCGTCACATTAGTTTCATCAACTTCCTCAGTCCTCGTAAACAGCCTGTTGGCCTTATTATATTTATTTCTTCTTTCGGAGTGTTGAAAAAATGAAGAAGTAGGAGTCCGTCAAACCTCCCGGATTCGTTCCTGATAGATATATTAGATTACATTATAGGACGGGGTTTAGCCATTTAACACATCTACTCAATGTGCTCATCCGTTAAAAATACGTCTCCCCTCAACAGAATTCGAACCACTACCAGATGCGTCCGTTTCGGAACTCGGCTTCGATCGATTCGGAACTTAACTACGCCAATCCCAAGCAAATTTGGAGACCTCTTCACTCACCATTTTATCATGGCTGCTCTCGACAATTCTTATTTATTTATGTGGCCTCTTACTTGACGTACTACGTGTACAAATAATTACCGATAAAACCAGTTACTTTGCAGGAATAAAACAGGCTTCTATGATAATTCCCCACACAGATACCACCGTCACAGTAAAAGTAGACACGAGAAAATTATTATTATTTTATTTTATTTTTTTTTTTTTTTTAGGAATCACATACTCTAATCAAGTACCTGAAAATGGAAACCGATAAAATGAACCTTTAAAAATTAATTTGTTTAGAGGTTTTAGATGTAGCCCTGTCAGCATTATCAACAAGGGTAAATAGTTGCATTTTTGAAACTTAATTGTCCTCCATATTGAATAGATTAATTCTCCTCCATATAAATAGATAATTAATCTATTTAGATAAAGTTGTTACACTAATTAAGCCTATAAAATATTATGTCTCTAAACTGAATCTTAGATTTAAGTAAATATATCTACAGACGAAATACTTTAATCAGTTTCTATTTAATCTCGCACAACAATCGATTATAACTAGTATTGACTGTTTATTTACTACCACTAGTACTAACTACTGACAGCTATTTAAAGATTTATTTGTATTTTTTCCTTTGGCTTATAATGGCATGGTATCATTTTTCCATCGTACAACATTCGATTCAACACAGAATTAATAATAGATATCATTTAACACATAAAACATATCGGCAATGGTATCCACGTCTTGTTCTTAATCGCTTTTTTTTGTTTCTAATTAATTTAAAAAAAAAATAAATAATTACACCAGCATTTGAGAAAAAAAAAATCCTTTCTACTAAAAAGGGTTCTTCGGTCATAAATTTTTTTTTTTTTTTTTTTTTTTTACTAAAATATGTATAAAAAGTTGCAATTTGGAAGAGCGAGGTGTGCATTATCCTTTAGCATCTTAGATATGCACTTATTTGGTTTTATTGGGAACGCGATATATATTTTAATACCTTTAAAATGATACCCCACTCAATAATTACAAAAAATAAAAATGTCGGGTTACCATAGTTACGGCCACAAAAAAATTCTAAAATTTGACTTTTATAAACTCCCGGAAATATCATTGGCCCACAGAGATGTATATTTATGTATTTCTTTCCTAATTTTTTAGACCTGTCCTTATGGGGTGGTATAGGACTTTTTTTTTGTAATTTCGGGGGTAAAATGGCCACCATTTTGAAAACACGATATATTATATATTATGTGATCCACATTTCTTCTATACTTTAAAATGATAACCCACTCAAAAATGATAAAAAATGTTGCGGTCAGTTCTCAATTGCTCGTTGATCGAAGAAATTTCGAGTTGTGAAGTCCGAAACATTTTTCCTTTACTAATTTGTTTTTTTGCAAAAAAGTTTAACTTGTATACCAAATTTTAAATTTCTGACTACAACCGGACGAGAGATATGATTGAAGATGAGACGGACTGACGGACAAACTAAGTATAAGGGTTTCTAGGATGATGTCGAAACACTAAAAACAACAACAAGGATTTAAAAACACTGTTACTCTAATTGTACATTGGTAAACTTTCGTTATTAGTCAAACAAAATATTTTATTTCGACTTGAATTGCCTTTTGAATCAAATTAAACTGATTAGATGAACTTTATAAATTAGTTAACTGAGACTAACCAATTAAAGTTTAATGTATTTATGTATATTGGTTTCATTTGTTGAAAAACGGTCGGAATGAAGCAATCGGTATTGTGGTTTGATTGTTACCGATTCTAATTTAGAATGAAAAAGTTTTAAGTATTCAATTTATTTTTCTTACACTCATCTCAGCATTATCAAGACGACTGCCGGATTTAAGGTAAACAACCTATAAAATACACAATCTTTTCTCACCCGAAGTAAAAAACAATAATACAAAAAATAAATAAAATGAGGAAAATTAAATTTGTAAATTGAAAATAAATAAGGAAATGAAGGGAGGGTAGTCGAGCCTAACAACCGAAATATTCCTTGCTTTATTTTCCCCTCCAACCGACATTGTTTATGAAAAATTTCAATTTATTTAGATAAAGAGTGCCTGTCGCTTTGCTTTTTACAAGAGAAACCAAACGATAATATACATTTTCTTCAGCCTAATGTTTTCTTCAAGATATTATGGGACATGCTCATACGTGGAATAAAAACTCAATAATATCGACTGCTAATTCTAATATTGTTTTGAGCAAAAATATTCATATCATAAATAATAGGAAATTTATGTATGTGTAGGTGGATCCATTTTGGGTAAAGAATAACACTTTTATATATGCAAAGAATATATTCATTACCTACGGGATAACAAAATAATGAAACAAGATGGTAATTATGATTAAACTCATTGCAGTTTTTTTGTTTTTCCTCATAAACAACAATGTTAAAGTAATATGGCTAATGACCAATAGCGTTTTTAATTAAACTTATAATATTATAGATGGACGTAGATAGGATGTATGGACGACATATAAACATTTTGTGAATACTAGACGGAATGAAACCAGTAAAAACTTTACAATACCACGTCTATTGAAATCAGTCTTGGTAAATACGTATATGATAAAATAGATACATATTATTAAATGTAGATATATATATATATATATATATATATATATATATATATATATATATATATATATATATATATATATATATATATATATATATATATATATATATATATATATACAGGGTGTTCCGCATAAGTACCTACAGAGAAAAACCTATGAATCTACATCAAATTTCTGACAAAAAATGTCAAGTAACCATGGGTCCTACGGACCTTCGTTTTCGAGATATATCGATATATCGATTTTTTTATTTAGGTCATGTTTTTAGCCATAAACTACGTAATAAATAACAATCTAAATAAGATAGAAAGATGCAGTTTGCAGCATCGTAAAGAGCATTAAATTTTCTTTAAGAAATCACTTCTTTTAGTACTTAATAAGTTTATAAACTTAGTGATAATGCAAGGAAAACATTAAAATTGGAAATTATATCAAATGTTTATACAACTTGGAGTTTCCATAACTTCTATATTTTTATAGCTATTATAATGTTTAAAATGTTTAAAAAACTTTGCAATTTTATAAGCTTTAATTCGATATAGCATTGTCTATAGTTTAAGTAAGTTTTCATAGAGAAATAGTAGAAAAACTATTAGGAAATCAACAGCTCTATGAATTTTCTGCAATTTTAAAATTAAAATTTGATTGTTTTCTTTTCATATGCTGGCACGGTAGTGTCTGAAGAAGTTATCGAAAGAAGATGCTGAACAACAGGCACTGCTGATTGGTTACTGATCCTAGGACTAGTATTAGAAGGGCTTCGGCTGTATTGGGAATTCCAGGGACGCAGATTTTTAGAATTTTGAAAAGAATTCAACTGTGCCTTCCATGACACTTCTGGCTAGGAGCTGACCATAACTGACTTTAATGCGAGGGTGCTGCGGAGGTATTGGGATTGGATATTACAAAGAACTGTGTCACATTTTATTTTGTGGATAGACGAGTACCTTCTTACAAGAGCTGGTGCTATTAATTTTCACAACACTAATATATGGTTTATTGCAAATCCGCTTGTACCGAGGCCGCAACATTTTCAGCCCGTTTTCTGTAAATGTGTGCGCTGGTATTATTGGTCTCAGAATAGTTGGACCTAATTTTCTTACGTCTTAGTTGGACGCCTTAATGTTGAAATATTTTTAAACTTTTTAGAAAGTTAATTTATTGGATTAATTGAGGACTTACCACTTGATTTAAGAATCAGCATGTACCATGTACCTGCAATTGGATCCAATGGATGGGTGGATGGGGGACCTAGCAAAAAGTATTTTATACAGAACAATTGTGTATACTAGGGAAGAGCTGATTTCTTTTTCTTTTCAAAATTCTAAAAATCTGCGTCCCTGCCATTCCCAATACAGCCGAAGCCCTTCTAATACTAGTCCTAGGATCAGTAACCAATCAACAGTGCCGTGTTGTTCAGCATCTTCTTTCGATAACTTGAAAAATTTAATAGGAAAGATGTCGTCTGTTTGGAACTGCCTCGCATACTCACGAGCAGACCCCCAGCTATTCTTCAGACACTACCGCGCTAGCATATGAGAAGAAAACAATCAAATTTTAATTTTAAAATTGCAGAAAATTCATAGAGCTGTTACTTAATAAGTTGATTTCTTTTCTACTATTTCTCTATGAAAACTTACTTAAACTATAGACAATGCTATATCGAATTAAAGCTTATAAAATTGCGAAGTTTTTTAAACATTTTAAACATTATAATAGCTATAAAAATATAGAAGTTATGGAAACTCCAAGTTGTATAAACATTTGATATAATTTCCAATTTTAATGTTTTCCTTGCATTATCACTAAGTTTATAAACTTAAGTACTAAAAGAAGTGATTTCTTAAAGAAAATTTAATGCTCTTTACGATGCTGCAAACTGCATCTTTCTATCTTATTTAGATTGTTATTTATTACGTAGTTTATGGCTAAAAACATGACCTAAATAAAAAAATCGATATATCGATATATCTCGAAAACGAAGGTCCGTAGGACCCAAGGTTACTTGACATTTTTGATCAGAAATTTGATGTAGATTCATAGGTTTTTCTCTGTAGGTACTTATGCGGAACACCCTGTATGTATATATATATATATATATATATATATATAATTATTAAGATGGAAACAATAAAATACGTTTTTAGTGTATTATATATGTTTAAAAAGAAATAAAATTGTTTGTTTAGGCTTGAAAATGACCGGCAAAGATCAAAACTTGGCTGAAAATGGATACACCTACACATACATGATAAGAAAGGGTACACATAGAAAAATATCTGAATATATGTATTTATAAAACACTGTCTGTAAAGAGTGGACCTGAAAACTACACAACCATCATCAATGCACTTATGACACTGTAGTGGAATCATATCTATATTTTCATAAAACACTATTTATGAAGGGTGAAACACACTACAAAATAATTTATATATAAAACACTGTCTATAAAGAGTAGAGCAGAAGACTTCACAACTATCATCAATGCACTTATGACCTTATATATTATTAAATCTATATTTATTAAAATTAATTATTGCAAGGTTTACTGACGGTGTATAAATAAATTAATTATCAGAATTTTTTTATGTATTATAGTTGAAATTATACGGCGCATAAAGAACTTACGTAGAAAAAAAAAAACATTGTTACAATATCGGCTACATTTTTAGGGGAAAAACTTACATATTCATAATATACCTGAAAGGAGATGGTATGTGATAAACTATAATACATATTTTTTTCCAAATCCACATTTCTGCCATATTTGCTCTCAAAATGCTTGCAAAGAATGGACATTTTGTGGTAATAGTTACATATTATTTTCCTACTCTTCAAGACCTTTAAATTAATGTATAATACCTACGTCATGCTGAGTACAAACTTGTTTATCAGTCGTTTGCCTTATTGAATAGTGTTAATATGTATAGTTAATATAATAAGTTAATATATATAAAATTAATACAATATATTAATATAATTATTATTAATGTAAATATGTATTTTTTCTACTCTTCAAGCCCTTTAAATTGGTGAATAACATGCCATTTAACATGAAACGTTTAAAAAGTAACGTTAAATTGGTGTATAATATGTCATGCTGGCAAAAAACCTATTGTTTAGTCTTCTGCCATATTGGTCACCAACTTAAAAATATATATATTTTTTTTTTTTTTTTTCGTTTTATTGTATATTACAACTACAAAAATACATTGTTATAAGTAATAAGGATAATTGTTTTACATGGCGTGGTACTCTTGATGTGAGATACTGTCCAGTGACAGAACTCACCGTTAATGACATGAGTTTAACATGCTATCTAATGTGTATTATGGATACTTTTTTTTTTTTTTTTTTTTTTTAAATATTTAACAAGTCGCGTGGCCACTGCCTTTTGAGTCGTTGGTGAGGATTTCCAGGAAATATGATTTGAAAATAGGTTTTGGACTAAGGGATTAGGATGATGGGATACAGTTGTCACAAATTATGAGATGAGGCTGTGCGCCGTTTGTGTTTTTTTTGTTAGAAAAAAAAAAAAACACAAACAACTTTTCAAAGCCCAAATCTCTGAAATGAAGAACTCACAACGCTCGTTCAATAAATCATCATACTCACCTTTAAGATACATAATACTAAAATTACGTGTATTTAATAAGTTACTCTATTAATTTTACTCTATTATTGTAACCATCGTTTTTTGTTTTGTTTTTTTGTTATGCATGCCATTGTATATTCCTTATAAAATTGAAATATAGTTTTTATGGATATAAAATCTAGCTAAAATAATGAGTAGTAGTTGAAACATTGGACCTAGCTTTTTTTTTTTTTTTTTAGAAAAATTTCCGTTTTAAGTTCAGTCTATTCGAGTCCGTAGGTTGTTTAGATTTAGCTCTATTACATCGACCCCAAGGGACTCGCGTAAACTTGAACAGAATAATTGCTGCAAGTGAGAAAATTGAATTTTTCCATGAAGGTTTGGTGCAATCTCTCAAGTGGCGGTCGTTATTCCCAACGTCGGGTCTAAGCCGCCGGCTACCTCCTCAGTCCTCAGACGCTTCTAATCAAATTTATACTCACGCCTCGGCAAATACTCCGCTGATTTGAACCCTGTTTTCACTTATGTCTGCGTATATTCGCAAGTCCCCCAACATTTTCTTCTTTTTTAAATTCATTTTTACCTTTTAAGAAAGTCGTAGATGTTTTTCCCCTGTACAATTTTCTATAAGCGTTTGCCATATATATATATATTATAAATATATATAGTGCTTATAAGTATTATTAAGAAATTCTACCTAACAAGGTAAATCATTTGCTTTTGGTTTGTTAGGAGAGATTTTCGTTCTAAGTGTACATAGTCTTATATGAGCATCCTCTATGTGCATCCTATTGCTAGGCGTAAAATAATGAGGGTATAAACCGCTGGCATCATGCAAACATAGACAATCTGTCTCTAAGACTCTCAACTTGTTTAGTATTCTTCTGATAATTGTGAAGCCATACTCTCGAAATGTTCTTCTTTTGTATGAGGGAAGAAAGTATTAAATCAATAGCTTTTAATGTTATTTAAACCTAAATGAATTTTCGTTGAGTCCTTATCCGTCTAATAAAAAAATAAACTTAGTTTAACAGATGAGATAAACTTATAAATTAAAATGAAAATCGATTTTATCTTCAGTAATAGAACTGTGCCACATTGAAACGTTTAAAGTTAATGGATTGAATTTAGGATGACCTTTTGCATCCAATTTCCATGATTTTAACATAACAAAACTAGTGTGTAAGCTTTATAACTGTTGCGCTCTAGCTATCGCATGTACTACGTTGGTTGTGGTTAGATTCCATATACTTTTGCACCCAGTTGCCATGATTTTAACAAAACAAAGCTAGTGTGTAAGCTTTATAACTGTTGCGCTCTAGCTATCGCATGTACTACGTTGGTTGTGGTTAGATTCCATATACTTTTGCACCCAGTTGCCATGATTTTAACTAAACAAAGCTAGTGTGTAAGCTTTATAACTGTTGCTCTCTAGCTATCGCATGTACTACGTTGGTTGTGGTTAGATTCCATATACTTTTGCACCCAGTTGCCATGATTTTAACAAAACAAAGCTGTATAAGAACAAAACAAAGTGTGTAAGCTTTATAACTGTTGCGCTCTAGCTTTCACATGTACTACGTAGTGGTTATGTGCCATTCATTTGGTAGTCGTGAAAAGATAGGGGTTTGTGATTGGTGGAAACCTTTGAGTTATAACTTTTAGTTTAGCATTGTTACAACTTGAGATCGTCTGTAAAGTGAATAAAAAAAGGTAGGTTGACTCCGGTATGAAAAAAACGAAACGTAGTTATAAAATGAAGATACGGATGAGTTCATAACGATAATAGAGTGCTTAGCGGGGCGAGTAGGAAGGGAGAATTAATAAAGTTTTTTTAAGGGTACGGAGAGTGGACATTGTGCGGCGGTTTAGCGGGCCAAGCCGTGAATGGAGCCCCCTGACCTTCCGCCCCGGCTTGATTAACCGCCTCTCCCGCAATGGACTCCAATTAACGGTATAAAGCTCGGCGCTCTGTGACCCGTTCTATTCGTCGATTCATTATCGAATAATCGACAAAGACAGCTCTATCCGGCTAGGCTCGATCTCATCTCGATCGTCTATTCCAAGCTAAAATCGATCTATTTTGTGGCCAAAAAAAAAAAAAATCGAGGAGTCAAGATACAATATCCCTTAAAATATTAATGTCTTCTGCTGTATGTTGTAATCAATTCTTGAAGGCGACTTGGTCAATTTCCATATCATGAAAATTAATTGAATGAGATAAGTTGATTCTGGAGAATCTTTGTCCCTCAATAATACCGAAGTTTATAGAGATGAGACTGGTCTAGGTTTTTCTTTTTAACGAGGCTACGGAGGGTAAGGAACTGCTTTAAGCAAAATGAATCGGAGGGGAGAAACTGAGACCGAGGAAGAAAACATTGATTTAGAACACTTCATAGTTTATAATGAGTAGTAGTATAGTTATAATGAGTAGTTGGTAAATCACACGAATTGTCTATTTCGAGCTTGATCTCTATGTTTGTGAGGGGTCGTGTCGATACCTCGGCAACCTGCTCCAATATCTTTCCATCCAAACTATTGTTCCACATGTCAGTTTGGTTTTGACACGCTTATATTTATACCACCTACACGTTAAGAAGCTTAATCTCTTTTTAAACCGGAAGACAAAACGCTTGAATAACAGTCAGGAGATGTTGGAATATTAAGAAGAATAGTGTGTGTAAATAACAAGCCGAGACTGCATATTAAAACGTCGTCCCACTGAGGCCTTTAACAACGTCACGTAAATATTTTGTCTTCACGCATTTACACGTGAAGATCATTCGACGACTTGGGAATGGGAACTGAGGCCTTGGCTTGAGACCTAAAAGCGACGGCCAGGGCGCTTTATTTTTCATCTCCTTTTCACCGGAAGCGAAAGGAAGGGCAGAAGCCCCGCTCACACTCATAAATCTGAGGCTAGCGGAGCTCGAAACAGGTGGGAATCCTCGGGTAAACACGGCCGGCTCCTCCCTTTTCTCATGATTTCAACATTTCTCGAATTTTAAAGCGTCTACGAGACCTCCCCTGAAATACGGAAACGGAGCAGAGATTGTGAGAGAAAAAGGTATAAGAAAAGTTAACGAATGTCTTATTAGGTGACTTTTCTTTTGTAGAATTATGATAAATGAAACAGTCCCAGCTATACACTTTTATTTCTTAAAAACACCGAGGAAAGCCTCATGCTAAACATACCCAGCCTTGCTTTGTTCGTTTTCTTCTAACCTAAAATAACTAAGATAAGTTCAAATCGAATCTTCTGTGTATAAAAAATCGAAACTCGGATTATTTTTCGTTATTCTACACTCAAGGGGACTTTTTATCTGACAAAATATATTATTAACTTGAATTCACACAATTTTTATTATGAAAAGTATTATAAGTTAAGCCTTCTATCCATTTATAAGAACTCCAACCGATTTTGTTTTTAATTTAAAGTTTTGATTGACAACAGATTTACAGAGCTAACTAATATCACTCTTGGTATGCTACAATAATACATATATGATATCAAATTATAAAGTTTGAATAATGCTTGTTAAAAATGTAGAAATAATCGATCTTTATTCTCCAGACAAATGGAATATTCTATAACTAACAAAAACATTACTAGGCAAGTCGTTCTGGTCGCGTACTTGTATGTGTATGTAGAAGTAGAAATATACTTATTTTTTTTTTACTTTTGATTATTATCGAGTTGATGTTTGACTGAGTATCCCTCAAATTATTTCTGATTTTATTCAAACTCACAAGAAAATCAAATTAAATTTTTATCTATTTCTGATATAACACCAATAATATTTTTAAAGTATTATATATATATATATATATATATATATATATATATATATATATATATATATATATATATATATATATATATATATATATATATATATGTGTGTGTGTGTGTGTGTGTGTACACACATGTGTATAAATATATATACACACACGCACACTTGATATATATAAGGTGAAAAGTGAGGGTTGGGGGAGGTTTGAGAACGTGACTAGAAGAGGGAGAAATTCTTGTGGGACCTGGGGAGGCGTAGATAGTTGCGTCCTGGTGGAATGTCGGAAGATTAGAAAATAAAGTAAAGCGAAGAAACAACCACTGAAACAACAAACTAACTCTTTACTTGGATACAAAGTTAATTTTTAGCAGAGTCGTATTATAGTTAACAGCCGAGGACTTGAGGATCCTGATCATGCTGTTACAGTACTTTACTCAATAACTTCCTATACTTTTTCACATAGGTCTTTTAACATTTATAGTACCTTGTTTAATTACTTTCTCCCCTCTTATAAATTCTATATCTCAAATCTCATGCTATTAATATGATTTGTTTAACACCTTCTTTATTGATATATACACACATTTATACTATTAAAATAATTGTTCGATAATTTCGGTATTTTCCTAAATATAGTATGCTTAAACATTAAAGAGCAATAGAATACTTGAGTGTGAATCTAATCGTCCAAAATACATTATAACTAATACAGCATCCACTATGATATTAAAAGCAATTAAAGTTACTGATAATGAATATATTAATGAAGTTAAAACTACCCTATTTTCCACATTAATAGATAATTTATATCTGCTAAGATAATATTTAGCCATTAAGATTATAAAATCATAATGGCATACAATTTAAATAGTAGAAAATATGCAAAAAAGGCTAGTGTTAATTAAGAAAAATAAACATTTTGCAAGCAACAATTGTGCATTGGGGGCAACCACCCACTCTGCCCCAGGCTACCCAACTTCAAAATTTCAAATTGGAGTGCATATTTTTAATAGCATTTTTGGATTCTACTGTGAAAAATAATAATTATTTACTCGAAACTTTTTTTCTTTCTCCAATATTTTGCCCCCTATAGGTGGGCAAAAATAGCAAAATAACCCTTCGAAAATAGTAAAAAAAATAACACTACTCGTATATCGTTAAAAAATCTAAACGGTTTGAAATAAATTAATAGAACTTGGGGGATCTGTTTCATGTAAAGGGAAGTGAGTATTCATCCACTCGCGTAGGGGTAACCACCATTTTTCCCCCAGGCGCTGAAATCTACCATTTTTATACCTGGTGGAGGAGGCAAAATATTGAAAATAGAAAAAAAGTCAAGTAAAATATTTCTATTTTTTGCCGTAGAATCCAAATCTGCTATCAAAAATATACAATTTGAAACTTTGATGTTAGGTGGCCTGGGGGAAAAATGGGTGGTTGCCCCTACTGCGCGATTGCATGAAAACAAACTTCCCTTTATATCGTACGGATACCCCAAGCTTCATTAATTTACCTCAAGCCGTTTAAAAGTTAAGGGGGGGGGGGGGGTGACTTTTGGACCACCCTGTATATACATATATCAATTTATAATGAGGTGATCAACCTACCACGGGGATTCTTAGCTTTTTGTGCACTAGATGTGGAAAATCAGAATACCCCATAAAAGTTAAAGGGTGCACACCTGTATAAGAGAAAAAGCACCAGGTAGGGGGGGGGGGGGGGGGAGGGGGGTAACAGAAAAGACCTGCTAATTTATGTAACTTGTAATTTTTGTACATTATTACAAAAGAAGTGTTTGACGTGAGGAACTATATTCGGTTATACCTAACGTTGGTTTAGCATTTGAATGCTTCACCACTAGACATGTTAGACTACTGCGGGCTACACTAAGAACCTTACTGATCAAATCCATATTTATCCATCTCACTGCCTTCTTTTTTTAAATTGAATTTAATGCCATAGTTCATCAGTTATTTAGTAATATACTTTTTAATTATATATATTACATTTGTTTGCCAAATTGATGTATATAATTAATAAGAGAAAGAAATAATTAATCAAAGTATTCATTGCCTCAATGAAAAGACTGCTTACTCTAAAATTTTAAAGCTTTTTTTTTTTTTTTTTTTTTTTTTTTTTTTTTTTTTTTTTAAGATTACAGATTGATCTGAAGAAATATTGATTAAGTGTCGAATATTTTTGTGGATATTCTATATTCATGAAATTACAAATAAAAATCATCGTATTTACTTTTTTATACTAATATTTACATAATTCTTTTCAAAGATAATGCTTTGAAATCAGTAATTTTTTAAAAAAAAACATACTTTTATAACATTTCAAATACGGTGTCAGAGTAAAAACCAGAAAATAAAACGGGAATAGAAGAAAGGAAAGGATAACCCTAGAGGATTCCCATGAGTTAGAAGAAAGAATCAAAGAGTTAAAAAAAAAAACTCAATAAAACTCATCATGAAAGTGAGTAAATAATAAATATTCCACTTCCTAAAGGAATGACGTATCGAAAAATTTCAATGACAATCTGAAATATTTTGAGAAAACATAGAAAAATTGTAGGATTTCATATGATTTAAAATTTAATGCTTCTTATAGTACCTTATCTCCTTTTTTGTTTCGAACCTTTTTTATTATAATACCTGCTAAAATACTGTATTCTTTTGCATTTATTCCTCGAAATTTTTTTTCTTGTACCGGAATTAAATAGATTAAAAAAAAAAAAAAAAAAAAAAAAATGTAACACAAGAAGTAGCTTTATGTTATCAAATAGGAATGACCTGTTTAACAAAAAAGCAAACAAAACATAAATCAAAATAACACAACCTCAATCACAAATGACAAAAGAAATGCTCGTAAAGTAATCTTTCTGATTGTGAAACATAGTGTGGAAATATTGAAATAGAATTAATTTACTAATTGTAGCCGAATGAAGCGGCCAAAATTATTTTTAAATATCGCTATTCTGCGGTTTGACAATAATCTAACACTAATTTTTACTCTTGAGGTTTTAAATTGGGCCGAAATTTTGTTTTCGATAGCTTACATTGTTCAATACAACGTGCTTTTCAACTGGTTATTTCAGAACGCTAACCGTAAAATTAACGGTTTAACCGGAAAAAATAAAAATCTGTTCGAAAACATGATTTTTCATTTTGTTTCATTGCTATTATTTTTATCTCCTACCTGATATGAGAATGTTTTATGAATTAAATGTATCCAGCATCAAGTATATTGTTGTTTGCTTTTTACCAAATTACTCATTTTAGCGATTTCGTTAATAAGGAATCTATAATTAAGCCCCCAAAGGGTAGCGGCAAACCACAGTCGTCGAATGTAATATTGTCGAAGTATATCGGAAAATTTCCATTTCTGTTTATTGATGCTTGAAAATAAAAGAAAGGCCCTTAAATATCTCTGGGTGACTCGAATGGTTTTTGAGGGGTGATTAAAAACTTCGGCTTCGCCTCAAGAACCTACTTTTTCGCTCATGGAATAATGGCTTACTTTACTCCAGGTGCATAAATAACTATATCACTGTGCCTACAAGAAATTTCCAAAGCTCTCCGATGGTGTAATTTTAATTTATTTTACAAAATACAAACCATATTATCCGTATCTTGTTGCTGTTCCCTTTAATTGTTAATTATGTATTCTAATAATTGTCTCTTCAAAAGTGTATTTTTTTTTTTTTTTTTTTTTTAATGAATTAAGTTTAGTGCGATATTTTTCCCCCCAATTTGGAACATTTTTAAGCCTAAAATTTTTAATTTAAGATAAGACCAAGATCTTTTACATATATATTATAATACAGTTATCGAACATATAATTGAATTTATTGAATTAATACTTTATAAATTCCATAATTATCTAGTGTGAAAACAAAATGACTAATGATACACATAAGGTTTATACTAACAATACACTTAATCCTGTTGATTCATTCATTTAATAAAGAATAGTCTGCTCATCAATAAAGAAAGTGTCATTTTGAAAAGCACTTCTTATTTTCATTTCTATGATTTGACGACATAATTTTAGAAATGAAAATAATTAAATTTAATAATTATTATGTTAAATGATAATTAATATATGTTTAAAAACTTTCTAGAAAATCTATAATATAAATTTGAATTTTTATATATATACATAAAACAAACAATCAAATACATGAGTCGGGGACAAAGATTGAACTATGCATAACAGGCTAGCATTATGATTAAGGAAGTATAATAATAGACAGAAACCCAGATGTAATCACATTGAATCATTATTTATAATGTATGGTTTCTTAAAAATCTATTTTTTAAAATTTATATATAATTAAAAACTAAATGTAGATGAAAGTGATCCCTAAAATAATAAGATAATTTTATATAATAATAAGATAAATAAAATAGATAATTTTCCTAGTATCTGGGCCTTGGGTAAATCGGGATAAAATTAAAAAAAAAAAAAAAATCTATATCATTAATAAACATCTTGGTTTTCCGGTGAAATCTGCGTCATGAATGGTTTGAAGTCCGATCTATCTCATTACTGCCATAATGTAAGATTAATAAGGGGATCTTAACAATGATGACGAAAGTGTAGAAACACTTAATTAGATTTTATGTAATTTTGACCTTAATAGTAACCAGGAAAATTAATAAAAATAAAATGTGTGTTAGTTGTAGTTGTTGTAGATGCTTGAGAATGACCGAAATATATGGCAGTGGTGAGAAAGATGTTTTGTTTTTTTTAATTATATCCCGATCATAGCCCAGATAATATTAAAAATAACATTTTTTAAACAAAGTTAAAAATAAAATAAGTTATTTAAAATTAATAAGTTAAATATAAAATTAATAAATTAATAACAAAATAAAATGTATAAATAAATTAACCTTCTGTAAGAATTTACAATTTAGTATTTAAATTTAACGTTTGGAAAATTGGTGAATATACTTTATTTAATTCTTTCGTGTAAGTTTTGTAATTTATACTGTTAGTGCATCTAGAAATATATGCAGCTTCCAAAAGTTTTCTTTTAAAAGTTATGTGTTTCTTGTTCTACAATTTTTGCATTCTCTAAATAAAGCATATGGTTTTCTAAGGCAAATGAACTCTGAGCAGTTATATTTGCTTTTCATTTAACATCTCCTTTATTTTGTGTCATTCTGTTTTTAAAAGTTTGTCTCGATTCTGCAATGTATTTAATATTACAATTATTACAAGGTACTGAATACACAAAACCCATTTCCTCTTCTTTAGGTATGTTGTCTTTAATTTTACTGAAAAAAATCATTTATATGATGGATTTTCCTAATCATTTAACATGTACCTATTATATAATAAATTTAAATTCTGTGACTAAGGTAATTATTACTTTTAATATTTTCATTTCTAAGATTTGACTACATTAAGAAGTGCTTTTCAAAATGACACTTCCTTTATTGATGAGCAGACTATTTTTATTAAATTAATGACTCTACTGAATTAAGAATATTGTTAGTATGAACCTCATGTATCATTTTTAGGGTCCGTAGGCAAAACCAAGGACCCTTATATTTTCCTGCTTGTGTCTGTCCGTCCGTCCTCTCGCGTGCTCTCACGGCTACGCCTTTCGTCCGATCACTTTGAAATTTGGCATGTATGTGTCTTGTACCTGCCCACATATTTTAAAAATATAGCGACTTAAAAAAAATATTTTTCAAAAAAATTAGGGTAAAAAAAACTTAAGGGTTAATTTTTTTTTTAAATCTGAAAAACTTCCTGAACATTCTTCGACCAAAAATAAAGATACCACTTTTTGGAAATTTCGAAAAAAATATTATTTTATTTTTTATTGACAAAATACGTTTTTTTTTATAATTATGGTCATTTCGATGTATTTATATGGTTGTAGTCCGGTTCAGTGGCAAAAAAATACTTTATCAGAGTGTGTTTTGAGAAAATCAGACCCTTAGAATGGTTCAAAGTAAGCTTTTTAGCATTTTAAAAAAACACTGTTTATACACTTTACAGTTAAACACTATATACTGTGGCCTACGGACCCTCGCTGTGTGCTGACTTGCACACACTTGATCTGTTTATTATTTATTGTTTTTACACCAAATAATTATTGAATTTATACATTTTTAATTAAATAAATGATCTTGGTCTTATCTTAAATTAAAAATTGCATGATTGAAAATGTCCCTAATTGGGGACGAAATTTCGCAATAAACTTTATTTTCTTTTTTTTTTAAACACCCCTAAGAATACACAATTATAAGAAAACTATTATTTTTATTGTTGGATTTTCCAAGAAAGTATCATAATTATTAATACTAAAAATATTTTGGCAAAACAGTAAGTAAATTTTAATGTACCAACATATATTATCTGACAGCATTTTTTCTAAGCTTTAATGTGTTTTATACAATTTTTTAGTAAGTTGCGTATTTGTTAAATAAAACAGCAAAAACCAAGAAACTGAGCACGACCAGGCCATAAAATAATCACGAATAATACAAACATCTCAAAAACCATTAGGGTTGCCAAGAAATTTATAAGGACCTTTCTTGTATTCAATTATCAATAGACAAAATTAAAACTCTAATTTACTTCTGTAATTTTACCTTTGATGACTGCGGTGCGCACTACATTTGGATGGCTGTTTCTACAGTTCTGGTATGAAATTTCTAGATCGAGTACATTTTTAAAAAGCGTGTAAGTAGCTATTTAAAAATTGTTATGAAGTGCTAATTCTTAAGTAAATTGACTGAGCTATTGTAGTTAACAAAAAAAAGTTATAATGAAGTTTATAACTTTAAAAGTATTCAATTCTTGCACTACAAAAACGTTTAAAAATATTTATACCTACGTACATTTATTATTAAAATACATAGTGTGTGAATACAGGTTATTATACAATGAATGAGGAAACATGAAGTTTAAGGGGTGGTTTGTTTATAAATAGGTTTGAAGAGACAGAACTATACAAGTAATGCCGTTTTCAAGATACTCCACCCTCAGTTTGAGATTGGCTTATTGCCGGTTTCGCCGGTTGCAATGTTCTTAGCCCGGTCCTAACCCCTTCTAGTATCTCCATTACATCTGCCCTCCCTCCCACCCTCGAGCTAAATTAATCAAAACTTCTCTTCCACCCAATCTGTCTACCCATCTGTTTACTTCTTTAATTAGACAATTTAATTTATCTCGCTTTACAGAAAAGAAGAGGAAAAAACCGGCTGGAACAAGAAGGAGAGATGAGCGGAAAGCGTGTGCAGAGAGCCGACCAGGCTTTAATCCAACATTGATATCCACATCCACTCTCCTTCTGCACGAGTTCAACATCCCTTCCTCTTGTTTTACCACGATAAACATATATATATATATATATATATATATATATATATATATATATATATATATATATATATATATATGCCATTAAACATTAATGAAATATAGTGTCAACCTTCGTTAAATTTCATCCTGACAAACTATATTTTAGAACAGATCATTTTCAGCAACAAATATTTAAGAACTACTAATGCCATAAAATGGTGTATTTTACTTGAAATTATAATTTCAAGTAAAATAAACCATTTTATGGCATATACTACTCAATATGTTTTAACAAGTATAAGAAAAGAAACGTTTAACTCTAGTAAAAAGGGGCGGGGGGGGGGGGGGGGAATGGAGCCGCCTGGACGGGGTTTAACCGACCACGGATCCCTGCTTTTCCACAGCATCGCTCAAAACAATCGACTAGCACCATTTGAAATCATTTACACCACGCCTTTGTATCAACAAGTCCTAATTATCAGCCATATTATTTCTATAATCCTTGAAGGGAAAACTATTTCCAAGAAAAAGTACAAGAATTTGTTTGAACATTTTACAAGTAAGTTGAAACCAATATCAGATTCATGCCAATTGTAGTCCTTTAACCTCAGCACCAGACGCAGCACAATTTTTTTTCGCAGCCCTATTTTTGAACTTTTCTTTGTACACTTCTACAGAGTTGGAGTCAAATTGTAACAACAAATTCTTTTTACCTAAAGAAATTATCATTGGTGAAACCAAAGAAAAAGAAACCCTTATAGTTTCGTTCCTCTGTCTGTATGTCACTCTGTACGGTTCTAATAAATTTGAATCAAATGAGATGAAAACATGAAACTTTGCAGTATTAAAGATGGTTTGGACGCGCACACAGGAAAAAAAGAGAAAACTTAAAATTATCAGCTGTTCACATTCAAAATGGCGGATTGTTCATGTTACGCGTTTTTTTTTTTTAATTTTGAGTGGGTTATCAAACGAAAGGTATTGAAGAGTAGATTACAAAAATATACAACACTTATAGGTAGTGTTTAATTTTTCATGTCATTTTGTCAAAAATCATCAAACTTTGGCGTGTCCCCCCAAAACTATATTTCTGCTGTTACTAAAAATATGTAAAATGTGCGGTCTGCTGGGCCATAAAAAAATATGAAAAGCAATTTGATCTGATTAACTGGGAATCCAAAATGGCGGATAATTCATGTTACGGATTTCTTTTTTAAAAAAATTGAATTGGGGTATCAAATGAAACCTGCTAATGATTAGATTACAACTATATATGAAAATTTTTAAAAATTCCATTTCTTATTGTATTTATAAGTCGAAATTTAACAAACAAAATACCCCCCCTCCAACCACCCTATAACGGCTATTCCTAACATTTTGAAACCATTTACGCTAGTACCTTATGGTAGGCCGATGAAAATTTCTGGAAAAAATTAATTTATCTTTTCGTTATTACCAATGAAAAACATTGTGAACCCCCGGGGAATCGAACCAGGATTCCCTTCTTCTAGTAACACGTGGAAATTAATTTTCTGTTGTTACAAGAAATATGCAAAATGTGCCGTCTGCTGGGCCATAGAAAAAATAAGAAGAGCAATTTGATTAAGAATTGGAAGAAGATTAACTTCGAATCCAATATGGCGGATAATTTATGTCACACGATTTTTTTTTTTTTTTTTGAAATTTTGAGTGGGGTATCAAATGAAAGGTATTAAAGAGTATATTACAGAAATACCTATAATTTTGACAGAAACATCAAGATTTTGAGTCCCCCCCCCCCCTTTATTTTAACTAATTTCATGTTTACAATACCAACGAAACCCTTTTTATGTGAGACTTCACGCACAACCAATTTTTCCTTCTTGTTTTATTTCCCGAACAATCATGAGCCACAACTCTATATGTGTAATTATCATGATACATATACTTACTAAACATAAATAAAAGGACAGTACGAGAATAATGTATTTGGCCATTTATCAAAAATGTTAGTATCAAAAGTTGGTTAATCAGAATGTTTAAACAAAGGTAATCGAAGAAAGAGCTTATGACTGGTTAGAGCTTCATTAAACAGCTTTAAACCAGCTGCAAGATAGAATTTCACCACTGATTTAGGCAACTAAACATTTATTAAAATAAACCTCGGCTATAAACATTTTTGCTTCTTTCTAATTTGTTAAAAATTTTAAGCGACCGAGGAAAATTAACTGCATTAAAACATTTAATCCCTTGCCCGCTAAAGCGATACTACAAACTCTATTAATAAGATGTAAACCTACTTAAAGCTTAAAACTGATAAACTTATTTTCTCAATTATAAAATATTTATTTTTCACAAGGTATTATAAACTAATAACCGTTTAACGTCGGTCATTCGGCTATCTGTTTCACTGCGCTAATTAGAAATAGGATCTCTATGCTTATATAATTAATCCGATTCTTAACTCTATAAGAGGAGCGTTTCGTCATTAATACCATCTGAGCTTTCCAGCCGGGTTAGGTCTTTCTTATCCTCTACTACTCTTCATTAATTGGCAACATTGCAAAATCAACGAAACATTTCATTCGCTTCAGTTATAATTTATGCTGACGATAATATGTTAAAATGACCTGAATGTTAAAATATACCTAAATGTTAAAAATATGCTTTCAATATTGGAATGAAAATTCAAACTTCACACATTCTTAACGATAAAAACATTACAGTAACAATTATACTTTTATTTGATATTAACTAACTTTATTTTACCCCTCAATTAAATTATTAAACACAAAAAGAGTGGTTTAAGTCACAGAGGCTCACGAGTTTAGCTTACGTTGAAACCTACCAGATGACTGTCAGCTAGGACATTGATTAAGCAAGTTGAGTAATGAATTGTATCTTAAGTGTTTTCCTTTAGGTACTTTCTTACAACACTATGGCGCAACAGGCGGTGTTGAGCCTAGCCTTCCAAAATGCTTATACAACATACAACTATATGTAATGGAAAACACGGAGTTAGTGGGTCGCTCCATCAGCTGTACATACCTTACAATTGGCATACAAACTAGTTAGTCACCATATAACTACCAATTTATATGGCTGATAAAATGCTGGGTAAACGCCCAGTGGATGAGTCTGGTCCGGGAATTGAACTTAGATCTGTGATCACCATCCCAAGTTGAGACCACGCTGTTTTACTTTTTTGATAGGAGAGCGTTTGAGTTGCGTTGCTCTCCTGCGAGCTACCGATGCCTCCAAGATACCGTCGGAAATTTAAATTCAATATTCAGCCAAACAAACTCCAAAAATATTTATTATCCGGAAAGACGCCACCACTTAATCTAATTAAAGAGAGCTACACGCTGTAAAAACATGTAAATTGTCAGGAGGTATGCTATTACATGAGTGTCATGCAGTGTATTAAAGGCCAGAATCTATTAAAACCAGAATTTGCAATCACAGGATTCCTTTTAAAGCAATACTTCTCAACCATTTTTTTAATCGATAGACATTTTTGTTTTAGAAAACATAAATAAATTGCCAGAGAAAGTTTCCATAATTTATGACTACATTCAGGTGGTTGCCATATTGAATTGGTTTGAGAGTAGACTAATTTTACTTGGGTACTCTAATTAAGCACCAAAGTGTGACTTAAATAATTCTATGCAGTAGTAAAGTTCACTTATACCTTAGTTAGTTCTAATTAAATATAACTACAGTTACCTAATTCCTCTTCTAACAAAGGGCCTCTAAAATAGATTTAATGTAATTCAATCATCTCAGATTCGTCTCTTAAACTTTATTTCTATAGCTGTCAATAGTGCAAAATTAAATTCAATATAAACATCTGTACGCTCTTCTTTTAGCAACTTACTTAATAAGAAAATACAACAGTAAATATCGTATGCAAGAGAAAATACTTGACCAGATCTTTATCCGTGACGTTAGGAAATTTGTAGCCGTGTCTGGTCTGGTAGAGGGAGGTCTGCTAGGAGCCGTATCGAGGCTTGTTTGGCAGAGCGTAATAACCCAAGGGAAGTTAGCTGAGATTGGGCCGGGGTGGAAGGAGCAGATAATGTAAAAGACGGTAGCTCAAGTGATTGTTATGTAGATGGTTGGGAGAAACTGCTCAAGGGGCTTTTGCGCCGGAGTGCAAGTTTAATTTTAGTTGAGATGGTTTCAGAAACCGGGATAATTACTTATGCAAGGGTCGGGGCCAATCGATACTAATAGAAATGTACCGAACTCGGGCCCTCTCTCCACCGGGGCCCCATTTATGGGAACAAAACATATGGGCCTCGAGTCGGGTCCCAGCCCGCTTTCCCCTCGTCCCTAACTTATATTGGCGAAGGGTACTCTGGCATTTGTCTCAATCAGTTTCGAACACACGCTACAACCTCCTACCCAGCAAAGGACGCATCTCTCGTATGTCGCTCTCATTGCCGTACCCATCTTTTCTCTTATCTACCTTCGGTTCTAATCTAGCCCGCTCTGATTCCGTTCTATAATCACACCACATGGTGGAGGTGGAGGGGAAAACTCGGCCGAGTAATCGAATTGTGAGGATCCTTCTGTTCCAGGACGTATGGATAAAAGATCGATTTCTAGTTATGCTGAACCAACTGAACAATCTTCATACTAGGAAATGAAGAAAGTCGATAGTTTCGCTTCCATTGGTAAAAACAACTTGAGGGATAACGGAGCCAAATTTTGACATTTCGACTTTCCTTCAAATATACATTACGACAATCGACACAACTAAACATTTTACAGTATAGGAATTTAGACCAACGACTTCCAAAACTTCAGTTGCCACGGATTTTAGCGTTAAATTAATGTGATGAATTTCTCTGAGAAAACATCCTCTCCGATAATATTACATTTGGGCACTATCAACTTCTCTTAAGTGGGATGATATTAAACCTAGCTTATCAAAAGAGGGCAGTTTACGTTTCTTCCCCACAATGACGAACGTTTGAACATCATAGGACTATTTAATATCGAACAAAAACATTCCTAAGAATAGTAAACAGGAAAACAAAGCCTGTACTTACGTAAAGTGTAACTTACGTAAGCCTCTCTTGACCCTGTTTGAGGAGGTAGAGTCTGTGGTCAATTCTAGACCTCTACTTTGTACTGGAGGTTCTGATGTAGAAGAAATGTTGACTCCAGCACATTTCCTAGGAATCAAGGGAACAATCTAAGAAAGAATACAGAGTAGTCAACATAACGAAAACTAAACTACTTCTTATATCGTAATGGAAGAAAGGACTCCAGCTATTAAACAAATTCTGGTTGCTCTTTCAAGACCAATACCTGGTTAGTTTAAGAGAAAGAAGGCGTGAACATCGCCAAGGGAGAAGAACAGTTCTAGGAACACCAGAAGTAGGATAGATTGTCTTAGTAGAAAGAAGTACACCCCGCCAAACTTGGAAAACGGTTAAGATCTCCTACCAAGCTCAGACGGGGAAATTGATCAGCCAAGATAAGATTTTTTGTTGTTTTAGTATTTTTGTTGTTGTTGATTTGTTAACTTGAAATTACTTGACTGACTGGTCGAAAAAGAATTGATTTGTGAACAGCGTTATAAATAGAGAAAATATGGATGAATTAATTTAAAAGAAATTTAATTAATTTTCTTAAATAGTTGTCAGTAATACTATAACAAAACAATGCGAGGGACGTCAGTTTCTTAAAAGTTCCTATAGGCGGTTAACTTGTTTAAAAAAGCAAATAAATTAACACTCACAAGTACTGTTTTCTCAATATTGAATACATAATTATTGCAAGACGCTCACTTGAATAATAAAAAAAGCTTTTCTTTTAATTTTGCCTTAACTCCGCTAAGTACATATAGTTAGTCATTTTTAATTTTGTCTCTTTTCTAACTCTGCCATGTATAAGTAGTTAGCACCGTATACTTAGCAATGTGGTTTTATAATTTATATTTAATAAAACTTACTTCCTACCATATGTCCCGCACATCAAATTTATTTTATTGTTATTTTTAATGTTAAGGAGAGATTGACTTTAGAAAGATCTTACCCCCCTTTAGGAAGATCTTCCTGGTCTTTTCCCATGGAGTCTTTTCCTGGTGGATATTTTCTGTAGAAATACGGCTATCTTAAAAGTACCTCAAAAGATAAAAACAACTAAAAAACTCGTTTTTTATAAGGAGATTCAGTTAAGAAGGGAGAGATGTAAAAACAGTAAAGGTAAAGGAAGAATTACTTGTTAGGGCTTAAGTATGATAAATGCCGAGGGAAGAAGGTCAGCCGCTAATTGTACGAATTTCTTATTAGTAAAACGGTGTTTTTACCCCTCGAAAAAATAAATCAATTACACGCGGGTAACTGACGCGGTAAAACAAGAAAAAGTAGCGCTTGAGTTATCTTGTTGTAGCCAAGTCGTCCCACAACCGTCTGCCACAAATAAATCTCATTTTTCGCTGTTAAAAAAAAAACAACGAAATAAGGAAACACAGGGTTTTTCGGCGCCTTAAAAAAATAAAAATAAGGCGATTAATTAAATTATTCAAAGGGAAGAAGAAGAGGCTAAGAAGGTTTTTCTAAACGAATGGAAAACGTTGTTAGCGAGTCTCGTTAATGAAAGAAGTTCGAGGGGGCTGTAGAACGACGTTAAAAGAAAAGTGAGACAATGTGAAGGCCCGTCCACCACTAAACATCCCCGCCTCAAACCAAACTTTAACCATAAAACTAACAAAAATTAAACAAAGCTAGAAGAAGAAAAACGCAGGTTACATTTTTTAAAAAGATTTTTTGTATCCCCTAGCTCTTCTACAGTTTGTTGACAATTGAGGTCGGATTGAAGCTTAAATGTATGAAATTGTTTAAAGGCTTTTATTGTGGCGGCCAAGTCGTTATTAAAAGTATTAGAGATTGTTAAACTTTGAAAAGGTCTTAGAGGGCGATAAAAAAGGGTTTGTTTTAGCCTCTTCCTTACTTAGCCCTTCTGGCAAATTCTTTGGAAAAAGTGTCTTTTAAAAAAAATTAATTAATTTTATTAGTTTTAGAGAAGAGTCGTTATTCTTGATATTTTTTTAGCCCGTGTCTTTCTTTTACTTCTGTTTGTTAAAAACTAGACAGTCTTAAAAAAAAGAAGTAATATGTACTGTAGATCTTTGGTTTTAATAAACCGTTGTCTGTTAAATTTAAATTTTTTAACAAAGCAGGGTTTGATGTTAAGTTCATTGAGTAAAGTGGTTTTGACTGGAAGCCATAACGTAAAGGTGAACTGTGTTTTTATATTAACACTTGACACACCAAATAGATCCTCAAATACACGACACGAGTTCGCCAAACAGAATAGCATCAAATTCTTAAAGACATAACTAATGTACAAGCTTCCTCACCACAAATGATCAAATTCTTCATATCTTCCACCCAAAGTTGGAGTTGCTTTGTTCTGAATAACATAATACCGGCACACGAATTTCTTCAGTCACTAAATGTTCAAAAATTAGTGTTGTCGACAGCGGTTTTTGATGCTTACGAGCACTTCCTACGCTCATAAAGGTTTTAACTTTTATAGTGGAACCGAAGAAATCTCCCAAAGTATTATGATACAGACAGTTTTGGACCGTTAATATTGTGCCGTTATCAATTGATTGCTCTCATTCGGTCCGTATAAGCCGACATAGGTTTCCATTGGACTATGGTACACTGGATACCTGAGAAAGTATCAATTGAGCAGTATTGACCCCTTCGTATGTCTGGTTGAGGTTTCGATTGAAAAATGTGATAACTCCTTCGTGAAAATTCCTCGAAACAGATAAATGCCCCTACACAATTGGTGTAGTATTAAGATTTTAAATTTACAGATTACAAGTAACTAACAAATAAATGTTTCTCAGATATGAACCTACTTGTCACTTTGTGAGCGAACGTTATCAGTAATTCTGGCGTTTCCAAACTATTTTAAAAATTGACATTATAATTATTTTTATTTTTTTTATTAATCTCAAACACAGCCTAAATATGATAGTCTCATGACTATTATATCTAGTTCAATAGCAAGAGAAAGGAAACAGGATATACACTAATGTCAGTACTAAAATTAGTACCTTGTCTGCCTACAAACTACAGGGAGAGAATAACCGGAAAGTTGCACGTGGTGAGAATGTATACAAATAAGAAGGCGAACTTAGGAATCAAGGAATGAAGGGCGAGGGTAAGAAAACATAGGGTGATGAAAAAGAAGGTGCGAAGACATACGGGTATCTCGACAAGCGTGGGGGTGAACGGCGATGAAAAGCGACGCGACAGATCGTTGTCGGAGAGTGGGAGGCAACGGTGTAGTCTGCTCGAGTAGCGAGTACTGACTGTTTTCATCAACGTTCACCTCTACGTACAGAGGCGTAAAGGCTACAAAGCTAGCTCCTCTCTCAGTCAGGTGGGAAGCCACGGTCTAGTCTGCTCAAGTAGCGAGTACTGACTGTTTTCATCAGCATTCACCTCTACGTACAAAGGCGTAAAGGCTACAAAGCTAGCTCCTCTCTCAGTCAGGTGGGAAGCAACGGTCTAGTCTGCTCGAGTAGCGAGTACTGACTGTTTTCATCAGCATTCACCTCTACGTACAGAGGCGTAAAGGCTACAAAGCTAGCTCCTCTCTCAGTCAGGTGGAACCTTCGTGAGTCCTTATCTTGGTTTGTTCCATGACGCGGAAGGAAGATAAGGAAGGTTCACAGTCAGCAGTACATAAAAACTATAAGTTGAATATGTCTACTAATCGAAATATGTCCACTAATCAAATAGACGTGTAAACTGGCCGAAATCTCAGTCCTTTAATAGACCTTGTGCCAACTTAAGTAATAAATATAAATAACAACGAAATACACATTGTTTACCAGATATTGTCACTTATTTACTAGTTCCTGACTTCTAATTCGTAGTTCTGAGGCGCGAAAGGTTTTGTAAATGACATCTATATAGTCGACTAAGACAATGATTTGTCAGGTAAAAATGAGTGAGGAGGTAAAAACAAACAATCTCTATTGGAAGGTATTCATTACAGATTTCTGATTGAACAATACAAATCAAAATTCAATAAACTGCCCTTTAATTTACCCTTTTGTAGCATGGGAGATTTATCGTATTTTTATTCGTGTTTAGACTTTTAATATGAGATTCATTAAATGAAGGTATGTAAAACGGTTTTGACCTTTCTCATAAACAAATATACATTAAAATACAATGTAACATGAAAAGTATTTATATTAATAATTGTAGAAGTTATACGATGAGCTGAGAAAAGAAAAAAAAAAAAACAAAAAAAAAACGGAATTTCCTCTATTTTAATTACCGGTCTCTAATTAACATTTCTTGGGTTTATTATTTCTTCCTTTTTATTTACACACTAGGATTTAATAAAGCATTCGAGAGAAAAACTCATCAATTTAACATATATGTTTATACATATATGCTTGTACGTATATAACGACTTAGTTTCATTTTACAAACATACATGCTTTCAACCTTTTAATACACCGGTTGAAAAAAAGAGCGGAATATATTATTTTAATCGAGATAAAAATTGTGTAAACTACTCGTAATTATAACTTATTAATTATCACAATAAGCTTTTAATTATAAAAGATTGTTCCTTGCTGTATTTGCTATTTTATTATTTAGTAGGAGTTAGATCGACAAGTAAAATTATAAAATGTAGTCCATTTAAATACGAATCTAACGATAATATAAGCTTTTTCTCTGGGAAAAATCTAATTCCTGAGATTCCCCGCCAAGGAGAAGTTATTAGCATGGAACATGCTTTAGCCTTGACCTAACTACCAAAAAGTGTCACGTTTTTGGGGAACGCGGACGTGTGACGCGGAAGAGTTACGAAATTTTCTAATGATTTTCAAGTACAACCAAGTACCAAGTACTATCATTCGATCACCATACTTGGTAGATAGTATGTTCCATATTTCTTGAATTTTAGCCACGGGCTCTAAGTAATAACATCCGTTTTTATGATACATTTTGATAAAATGCTCAATTTTAATTAAATGTTCTTACAAAAACTCGAAAACTAATAAATGTAAATAACTGAGCTGCCGTCAGTAATTACGAATTCATATATGAGAAAGTTTGTCCGAGTTGTCTCGGACCTATTTTTACTTATAGAATACATGTCATAATGTACTAGTTAAAAAAAAATAGACTGCCAATTAGTGTGGCACGTAGCTTCCTCACATCCTATCATGTACTTTATTGTTATAATATAACAATGATATTATCATTGTTGTATTACTTTATTGTTATATTGTTTATTGTTTAAAAACTATTAATAGTTTTAGCGATCTTTAACACTTCATAGCGGTGTCGCTGTTGGTTTTACTAAAAAAATGTATTTGAAAAAAATGTTTGTCTTATTGAATAGATAAAGTTTCGTTCTCAAAAGTGAACACAATGCTTCCGTTACCTTCAGTAAGCTCGGAAGCAAAAAACATTCAAATTTATCTATTATTGATTATTTATCTATTATCTATTATAGCTATTGGTTTCATTGCTCTTTTACTTCCTGTTCGACACATTATTGGGTTATTACAGGACGGTAGATCCGGGCACTTTACTCATCTACTGTATGTGATCATCAGTGTGAAACATGTCTCACCTCTCTGCCATTCCAACTTTTATTGCCGTTTCTTTTACTTCCTGCTCGACCCATTATTGGGTTATTACAGGACGGAAGATCCGGGCACTTTATTCATCTACTGTATGTGATTATCAGTGTGAAACATGTCTCACCTCTCTGCCATTCCAACTCACCAGATATGTTAGTGTTTAAAGCTAGTATTTTTGCACGAGTGTGTTAACAACTCGGCTACGATGGTATCAGTCTACGAGTATAGTTAATTTTTTTTTTTTTTTTTTTTTTTTTACTACGTTTTCATTAGCTTGCTTTCTTATTTGTGTGTCCAGTACAAATCTTGCAATCGATTTTTAACTAACTTCCCAATTAGCTAGACATTTGAAACTTTTAGAATAGCTCAGAACACGATGACAATGCATTAATTTAATACAGTATTTAATAATGCAGAATTTAATTCGTTTTCAGCAAATTTTGCTGTATGGAAGGTTAGTTCGGAAAAAATCCCCCAAGTTATTTTATTTGTTTTCATATGAACCATATTTAGGATCTTCATTTATAAGGGGTTTCAAATTTATGATTTTTTATTTTATTATCTGGTATGGCTGATAAAATTGTTAAAATGTTCAAGAATGATTATATCAGGCTTTTTTGTTGTGTAAAAGCTAATTGAATTTTTAAGAGATAAACACTGAATGACAGCGAAACAGGAAAAGTAAACAAAGAAATAAATTAATTGACGTGTGTCAACCAGGTTTATTTACACTTGTGTCCTAGGTATCGGTTTAATTTTTCTGCATCTGTACTTCTTTGCTTGTACTAATATTTTCTTCTTTTCCGTCCCCTACACATGCATAT
>OX578285.1:17371338-17416338 GCA_951217055.1 Gerris lacustris
TTTAACTAACAAAATTAATCTAAAATACACCACAACCTGTATGGCTGCAACTTAAATTTTCAAGAAAAGAAATACATAAATGGAAGCGTTCCATATTCCTTACATTTGAATTTTCACTACTCTCATGTTACAAGTCACAAATTAAATTGTGTCCAAAATATGATTAAAAATCGGTCAGGTAAAAATCAAACTAACTTTCTCATATTATAATCTCCGCCGCAGATCCCTGAAAATATGGATTTATTGTTATCTAGTAATCTATAATGACAATAAATATCTGCGGCTGTTATCCCACCATAAAAAAACCCTCCTATAGAACTTACTCTAAGCCACGTATTCAAAAGGGGTTTGTTAACTTTTTGTTATCCATTTTCAACAAAATCAGATATATTTTCATCAATATCTTGGAAACTGTATTTTTCCCGGGAAAAATGCTTATATCGTTAGATTCGTATTAAAATGGACTACATTTTTAAAATGTTTAATCTAATCCGTTTTCGATGAATCATTTTTTTCATGTTTTCTTCAGAGTTTTTGGGGTATAGCCCCAAAGTTAAAGCTAAAATTCATTTCTCGAAAGAACATTCATCCTAAGGACCTTATAGCCAGGTACTGGAATAAATATAAATAAATTTCAAAATTAAAATACCCTAGTAGTTCCAAAACATTCTTCAACTATCCTTATATACGTGGTTTGCCGGAATATGTGAAAAATGTGTTTTCGAAAGAAGTGCCTGATGTTGCATTGGCTTTCTACAATGGGATTGATACAGTGTAATATTTGTGACCGAAACAGTCAACATAGGAATACGTGTCTATGTGAGTGTTCTTTATAGGCTCTTCCATTCTTTGAGGTATCTATCAAAGCTGCATTATTATCTTCGGCTCATCAGCCAACGGGACTTTAGAACCGACTAGACGGCTCTTTACTTCTTACTATTGATGCAGTTGGTAGTTTGGGGTCAGCTGGTAAACTTATACCAGATGAATCATATAATTTCCTTGACCTAATGTAGAGACATTAAAAAAGGGCAAAATTTACAAGAAAAAAAATTATAACTCAGAAGAACAGAAGGTCCAAGTGGCGGAGTTTCATTGACTACAGAAATAACTCTAATGGGGTAAGTAAATGCTTTGAAACTTATCTATAGTTAAAACTAAGCCATAGACCTAATTTTAAAAAATACACTATAAGAATATATCGTATTCATTAGCTTCTTTACATATTTTCTAGTCCGAAAATCCTTTCATTACTATCATATTATCTTGAAAAATCCTTTTAGCTCGACAAATTCAGTTGAGAAAATGTTTTCTTTGCTTTCGTCCCTATCCACTTATCTGTTCACTTCTCTATCAACCTTCAACTTCTCTTAATTATTTCACTCCTAAACAGCAAATATTATCAGCTCTCCGTATATCGTCGGAGAAAAACTCTTAGAACCAACTGTACAACTTCTCATTCAAACAACATCTCTTTCAAAATACTAGACACACCCGAAATCTACAGCAGATCCCGCTGTCCACTGTTACGAGCAACAGTCAGTAAAAAAAAAAAAAAAAAAAAAAAAAAAAAAAGAAAAAAAAAAAGGAAAGTACCTTATACTTAAGGTAGAACAACGCAACTCTGGCTTTAAAAACGTTTTCTAACACTCTGTCACTCAGTAAGATTAATAGCCTCCCTACGGCTCAAACTTTTCCCCCTCTAATCATTCAAAAAAATGATATATATATATATATATATATATATATATATATATATATATATATATATATATATATATATATATATATATATATATATATATATATATATATATATATGTGTGTGTGTGTGTGTGTGTGTGTGTGTATATAGCGACATAAAAATTAAAGAAAATAAAGGACATAACAATTACAGTAGTATTTTTTAATGATAATAAAATTTGGGAGGGAGAGGGGATAGAGGACAGAAGATCCAGCCAAGTAAACTCCGTTTTACACACGGCTGACAAAATATTGCCGGCTCCCTGCCTACCCTTGTAATACCCCATTTATTGTGGCTTGTATAATTTATTTACGTTAATTATATTTCCTGCTACGACCAGGCAGTACAGATTATAGGCTTCATTAATTATTTCTCGTAGTAGTCGTTTTAACTTAATTAAATTCGAAATAAATATAAAACGGATAACGGCAAAAAAAGACTCCTTTAGTAAATAATACAAATTCACAGGTGTGACCTTTTTATACTTACAGTTATTTTTCTTTTTTTTGAGAATTTGGCGTAGTTTTTATAATGATACAGTTATGTATTTTACGGATTATCTTGAATTATTTATAATATTATCTCCTCTGTTGAAATTATTAGTTGTGGACTAAGAGAGAAGAAAATTTCTTATTTTATTTTTTCCTTCCTAAAATATTTAATAAGGAATGAACGGGAGACTGAATACCGCACTCACAAGGTCGAATTAGATCGAAATTGTTCTGTTTTGAACATAAGACCTCCATAAAAGGCATCTTGTGAAGGTAGAATGATGAATTATTACAAATAATACTCACAAAATTTATAATATATTAATTAACATGTAATATGATTTGATTTTTTAAGGTTGTTCGAACATTCTCAACAACAATTAAGGCTTCAAGATTTCCTGTAAACAACATATTCTTATATGTTTTTTACATTTTCCATCATAATTCCATGATACATTCCATCATAAATGGGAGCTAAAATAGAAAATAATTTTAAGCTAATATTCGGGGGTGGCCTGAAAACATTATTTCAGATTTATTTATGTCTTTCAATGTAATTCTGCCTTAAGGCTAATAAACTTATTCTAACCATTTATCAATGTCATAATCCATTTCATATAAAGGCCTCATTTTTATTTTTATTTTAATTTTTGGTATTAGTTTCAGTAGTATAAAGTCATGGGAATAGCTTCTGTGAATGATTGCTATTATATCTATTAACCTATTATATCTATTTTGTTAATAAAATAAGAATAAAGCAACCTGTCAACATGTAAAGGCCCCCCACACACGATCAAACATTTTGCGCATACATGATGTTTGCGCAAACTTGATGTCGGGCAAATTTAGGCCATACACGTCGAACATCATGTTTGCGCAAACATCAAACAGCCCCATACATGGTAAAAATATTTGCGCAAACATTTTGACCTTGTATGCGCAAACATTTTGACCGTGTATGGGGGCCTTTAGTAATAACTATTTATTAGAGAGGGTTGGGGAACCACTGGTATTCAATCTTTGAACCATTATACACAATGATTATATTATATAATTTACTATACTCATTAAATGTTCCAAATCTTCGTCAGTACCACAAGCAATGACAATGGATAATAATTAGCTTCACCGAATTTGGACAAGTTCGCCTTACAAATACTATAATTTTGCCTAAGCTTCTTTATAGCTGAGACCACTGCTTTACAGACTACTTCTCCTTTGTACAATGTATTCGCCCCAAGATTCAACATTCACCTTTGCCATTATGTGTTTTAAACAACACACTCCAATAAAAACCTAAAAATTCCTTCTGTATTATACAGAAGGAATTTGAATTGGCAAGGAAGTGAGGCCTTAGACCTCACTTCTTGCCGCTGCATTATAAACACCTTAACATTTATCACAAAAAATTCACAGCATACATTTGTATCCCCTACTAATCACCCTTGACCTAATAAAGTAAATTTGATTCTTCTAAAGCACAATTCATATTTTAAATTAAATGACACGTTGACTCGTGTCAATGTTAAAAATATTAATATTTCTACAGCGAGCTTTGTCATGCTAACACGATTACTTATTTATGATATATCGGTTAAACTTGAAAGTGAAAGAAAGTTGTTGGATTGTATGGATTTGGCTGGTTTTCCATAAAAATCAATTGGAACTTTGAAACCGTCAATTTAGTGACACGGTTCAACAGGTTCCATCATTAATAGAGAAGGAGTCGCCCCACTCCCACTAGACTCTTCTACAAAACACTTATCTCGTAAATGATCAGTATTCTCGAAAGAACAGCCTTGCGACCCTAATCCATTTAAATTGGCATTGAATAATACATTGTATCGATTCAGCAGGAAATCGAAGATTGTGGACGCCTTTTTTGTAAAAGAAGAAATAGTTTGTCGAGTTGAAATTGTTTTTTTTAAACCAGTAAAAAATATGATCTTGTGTGGAGGCTCCATTCTAAATGTTTAGTTTGTCTCGAAGTATTAGTTTAAAGAGTATTTGGGGTCGACATTATTACTGGAACTATAAGAAGTAATCATTAAATAGAATGTATTGTTGACCCCAGCTTTGATTTTTAGTGTCGGATGTTTGGTGATAAATTAGAGGGGTTATCCGTTGCAGCCAGAGGTTTATTGTAAGATATATGTTTTTGTCTACGAGGTCGAGTATCTTATTTATTAAAAGAAGAAGAAGATGACGAGAGTGTTAATCTGTGTTGGATTTAATAGGTGTGAATTTAGGCGAGGGAGAAGTTGTATGCAAGGGAGGCTCTATGCACGGAGCCTGTTGTTGGCTGAGCTCGGTCTGCTGTTTGTATAGGTGATTTGTAAAGTCTACTCGGGGGTAAAGGCGCAGGGACTCGGTCGTTGCTTACAAGTTGGAGCCGTACTCTGATATATGGTCCATCATTTCCACATCCCTGCCTCTGATTTACTTCCATTACAGGCCACAATCAAACTCATCTCATCGTTGATTCGCTCCCTCCGACCTCCACATACACTTTACACTGCATAGAAAAACAACATCCTTCCGCTGCTCTATCTCCTTCCAGCCTTCACATTAAGCTTTTTTTTTGTTTTCCATCAGCACGTATACACTTGAACACCTACATACTATATACATTTCGACAATGAAAAAGAAATAACCACCCCCACAGTCCTAACAGCTGCACTTCATGTGTTCATCGATAGTATAAAACTCCGACTCTACTAAAATTATATTAATGCTTGGATATTTTCTGAAGACAGATTACACAATATTCTCGATATTAGAGATAGGGCTTTCTCAACTAAACTATAACCTAATGCAAGAAAATGTGAAAGCATTATTGATCTTCCTTATATTGGAAATAAATGTTAAAGAATGTCAATCTTCCATTTAGATTGTACAGACTTGTCGGCAGATCTTAAAACCTACTGAAAAAGAAAAATCAGAAAAATACCAAGGTGTTGCTAGACATAGCTGTAAGTCTGCTAATGCTGGCGCCGTTAGTTTGGTGTTAAGCGTGTCCAACTCAATTCGAGAAAGATACATTTTGACATAGTTTTTCTGAAAACCCCTTTAATTTATTTCTTAAATCATGTTGCATGGCTATTATATAAACTATACTTGAGAAGGGACATTAACATGATATTTGGAAATGTATGTCAAATGAACAGTGTTGTTACACACAAGAACTCTTGATAGATGCAGTTTATAACCACGGGCTCATCTCTTTAATCACACATTGACACGCATCCACTTGAAAAGCGAGGTTTCAATTTTCACAAACGCCCTTTCAGGGGTTCAAAACCCCATCACATAGACCACCGAGTTGATCCATTCATTACACCAGCGATAATCAGAATGGGGATTTATTTGGAGCTCTTGTTCCATAGCGAGTGCCTCAAGTACCTTTTTGTTAAGGAAATTATTTAAGGAGAGAAACTGACCAAGGGCCGTTCAAATAGTATTAAATTAAAAGAAGCCTTCATTCTATCCACTCTACTCAGAATTAACTACGCCTGCTGGATCCTATAAATATTCGTCTAGAGAAGCCCAGTAAATAGGTATTCCATTAATAAACAATTGTACATCGTATGTTTAACCAAGCTAGCCTGATAAAGAATTTGATTAATTATTTCGATATAGCTTTGCATGGTATTTAAAAGGACTTGCCACGTAAAGTATACATTCATCGCCGAAGTTAAGGACGTCGACGGGAGGATGCGGGGGGCGTCTCTAGACGTACCGAGCTAGAAATACAAATCAAGGAATATCGTAGCTTGAACGACTCTAACTATTAGAGGTGAAGTGTAAGGGTAGGAGTGGCTTGCTCGAAGTATAACGAGCCAGTTGAAACATATTATCTAGACGGTAGATCTCGGCCAGCTCCGCACTTAGCACCTAATTTCCACCAGATTATAGAAAAACTTTTCCCCCGTTTATTTCCACTGACAACGGTTCACGCTACAACGCACTCGCGTTTTTATCACGTCTACCCGCAACACCGCTTTTTAAACGTAGCAGTTTTAAGTTTAATATTTAATGGATAACTTGGAGTTTTTTGTTTTTTTAACACCTAAAAAAAAGAAAAGATACGTGGTAACAAAAGAGCAATTTGTTCAGTTTTACAGCCAGAAAAGTTTTTTCAGGGGTGATTCGTAAGAGATTTCTACTCCACTTTAGAAAAAATATACTGATCACACAGCACTTTAGATTAAGAAAAAGCAAGGGAGGTAAATTAAATAAACCTATATCGTATTAGTACTTACCGCAGCGATAATTTTAAACTTAAGTGATGGAATTAACTTAAAACACAATGGGTAATCGTCGTAGATGTTTTTAAATTAGTAAAAACATCTCCGACACATTTAGTAAAATGTATTCAATGCAATAACTAAACTGTATTTGGACATTCGTGAGAGAATATAGAAAAATACTGTTTAAAAATTTAAATCGGGATTTAATAAAATTGACAGCCGTAAAGATGCAATCCAGCACTGGATGTGATAATACGTCGGGATCTATACCTACTGAGACGTGGTTACTTTAGACAGTTCACTGAACAAATGTGTAACTTATCCTTTTCCAATGTTTATTTTTAGATTATTCATCCATTCCCTTTAACATCCTGCTATCTTGAAGGGAATTTTTAAAAATGCCTGTTTGAAAAATTTACTCGTCCCTGAAAATGTTTTTTTCTTTCACCTAGGTTTACAATACGGAGTTGTTGTTTTTTGTTTTGGAAAAATGGTAATAAGTCGGGAGAATACAGGGAATTCTAACTTAGAAGGTCTCATATAGACTCGACATTTGTTTCGGTTAACAATGAGACACGGGATCAGGCATAGTCATGTCGCTAAATAATGCTCTCCTAGAGGTTTCCTATCCAAATGTTTTTTCCTACTGGCAGCAGAGTATGATAACAAGATTATTAATATTAAATTTGACTCATACCCTTAAATATATTTTCTTTAAACTTATTTTCTTTTAATGCGAATAATATCCAGCACTCGTTTAAATTTACTTGCTACGTATTAAATATTGGTGTAAGAGCTAAGCACTAAGTTCGCATGAATAAGGCGAGAGCTCTTTTTCGTTGGAATCAAAACTATTCTCCAAAATAAAACTAAATTTTTATTTTTTACAAAAAACTTGACATTCATAAACAAAACATTACCTTGACAACACCAAAAAATTAATAAAATTAAAATAAAAATACAATGAAATAAATACTCCAAATCCAACAATAGGAGAAAGAGTTATTTTTGTAATTAATATGCCACTTCTCCCATTTAATTGACAAGAAAACGAGAGAGAGAGGAAATATTGAATATAAAATCCAATTAAAAAAGTTATTTTTAGGAATGTATTCATGTCATGACGATATTTCAAGAAACTAATTGCACTAGAACCTTAAAATTTAAAAGATAGTATCCTTTTATGATAAAAACAACATTAGTAAAAGGGGTTTCCAATGGGGCCATTATCATTTAAGGTGGCCAAATATTATGTATTTGGAACCAAATAGCCTCACTATAGCATAATATATTATCTATGTGAAATTCTTTGAAACGTAAAATATAATCATTGTATTTGGTATGATAATTTCTACAATCGTATTGATGCGTACCAAGAAGAGGATTTCTTGGGGGGAAAAGGATGTAAACACCTATTAATAAAAAAATATTTCTAATTTTAACTCAGGGTTACGATTTCCAGAGGACAAAACTTCATTTCCTGGAAATTAAAATTTAAAAATGCTTCTCATGTCTATGAACATTGTATTTTGCAAATTATATTTTGTAAATTATATTTATGGTGGCATCTAGATGTCCTCACTTAGCAAAATAATTTTATCAACGGTATTTTATAAACCTATTAAATGATAAAATAACCTGGATATTGCATAGACGTACATTGTCACGGTGTGGATGAAGTTTTTATTTAAGATTTATTTGGCTTTTCTATTCGGTCCTTTAATCATGTTGGAAACAGAAAAGGCGACTATATCTCGCACTGATCCTTCCAGTATTTCTTAATGCACTCATTGTAAGAAGTGACATTGGAGCCCAAGTGATTAAAATTGTCTAGCTTTCAAATCTATACTCCTACTTAAAGTGGTGCTCTCAGGTGTATATTTTGTTGTTTCTCTGAAGCCTTCAACAGTTCCTTTGTTATCTTTCGTTTCTACTCAAACGGCCAATGTCATCTGCAGCGGAACGTATTATCAAAATTAATTGCAGAATTCATCTATAATTTAATTTCTCTAAGAAGGGCAAAGTGGCTTCGCACTATTAGGAATTCCTTTCTCTATGTTCCACTTATCGTAAATTGTAATGAAATTAGTTAAGAAATTGAAACATGGTTTATCAATATATTTTAGCTCTTGTCGGTACGGCCCTTACCCAAAAAAATGTAGTAATAAACTTCAAAATGTTTCTTATCTCAATAGCCTCCCTTACCAAACTGCAGTAATACCTGTTGGCAGATGCGAGTACATGAATATCTTTGAATTTGACAAAATGGAAGGTATCTTTCGAATATTGAGCTATCGCTGTTGTTTTTCATTGCATTTACGTATTTATAGACGAATTAAGATCTGTCTTCCGGTTTGCCGATGTAGTTTTTTCCACAACTGCAAGGGATTTTGTAGACACCACATGTTCAGTACTGAAGGGCTTGCGTCTGATTCCGCTGCCAGGTCAGTTAAGCTAATGTGCGAACTGTACTTTAGGGTGGTTAAGTTAGGGCCTTTAAATAATAGAAAATAAATTGTTATGGTGTAAAAAACAATTAAAAGAAATTATATATAAGATTCATACAAAGAATATACTTAATTCTAATTAACTAAAAAATAATCTACTCAACAATGAATAAAGTATCATTTTAAAAACACTTCTTAATGTCGTCAAATCTTGTTTTAACTATACATAAATTTTAAAATTATATAACATTTTTGAAACCAAATAATGGTTTGATGTGATGAAATCTGGGTTTCTGCCTATATTTATCCTTCATTCATAATCTCTGTCCCTGGCTCACGAATTTCGTTAATTGTTATAAAAAATAATTGTAAAATAATTGTTATCGTTGTTGTTATTTCGTTTTATGTATATTTTCTAATTTATATTATGGATTTTCCAGTAAGTTTTAAAACATTTATTAATTATCATTTAACATGTACCTATCTATAATATAATATATTTAAATTCTGTGACCATAATAATTATTTATTTTATTATTTTCATTTTTAAGATTTGACGATATTAAGAAATGTTTTTAAAATTACATTTTTTTTATTGATAAGCAGACTATTTTTATTTAATTAATGAATTAACAGAATTAAGTATATTGTTAGTATGAACCTTATTTTTATTAATTGTTTTTACACCAGATAGTTATGAAATTTATAAATTATTTAATTCAATTTTATGTTAGATAAATGTTTATAATATATATATAAAGATCTTGGGCCAATATGAAATTTAAAATTCCAGGCTTGAAACTGTCCCAAATTTGGGACGAAATATCGCGAAATACTTCATTTTTTTAAACACCCCTGAAGACACAATTATATGAAAACATCATAGACATTTCTTCTCTTAAATTTCCATGGTAAATTGAATATTCCCATAAATTGCGGTCATATGACAGAGAAAAACATCAACGGCATATCTCCACCAACAAGACGGTTTCAGAGCAGCTCAAACAAGGGCTCTATCTCCGAAGTCTATGATTAGCATTTTTTATCTATTTGTAATATTTCCTGTTGAATAGGAACCTTGTAGATTCTTTCGCTTCCCTCTCGAGGCTCTGGAACGCTTCTGCCATGACCGTTTTTGAAGACCAAGACTGATAAAAACCTGTCAAGAACACAGAAGAGCAGTGATAAACAACGATCACAGATCAGCGATAGCTCAACAGTTTTAAGAAACCGGCCATTTCATCAAACATGAAGACATTCATGTACTCGCATCTGTCTACAGGTATCACAGTAGGGTGATAAGGGAGTCTAGTAAGATAAAAAAAAAAAAAAAAATAGTTTCACCATATAACGGACCTGGAAACCTCACCTCACCTCAGCACCTGTGACAAGTAGAATGAAAGAGGCAGTACCTGCCCGATTGTATCATTCCGACAAAGGATTAACCCCAAGACAAGCCTCGCTTTGCTGAACACTGGGCTTGTTTTAGCATCTATAAGTTATTAAGTATCGGAAATAATACATAAACATCAAAACGATTTTAGAAAGTAATTAAATAGCCCTTAACTTGTTCCATGTAAAAATTTATAAGTTTTGCTAACAGAAAATATTATTAGTCCAGATAATATATTATTGGATATTAAATAGCCAAGATGCTAGAAGCATATTATCGTTAAGATTTTGCATGCAGAGTCTTGATAAAATAAATACAATGGTGGCTGATAGAAAGGTTTTTATAAGGCGGATACAGCGGGTGGAGGCCTGTCAGCGCTAGTTATACTTTTGTGCATGGCCTGGGTCTTTACATAGAAATGCACTTAACCCTCTCTCACTAGCTCAATTAGACGTCTCCCTCGACTAGATGAGTTAGCCTTGCTACCCGCCTATCCGTCGTACCACTGAACGCTTTAAACATGTACATGTGCATTGCATATATTACATATGCACCAATTGTAAATTATTTATGCATTTAAGTTATCTCACTAAATTTAGTCTATTAGCAATATCTGTTCACATGCAAAACAACTCATATAAAAGACCTGCAGAGTCATCGAGCAGCATTCAATTTACTGTCAACAGTTTATGTTACGAGGCTCTTTCCTAATAAAGTAAACTTGTAAGTTGTTATTCTATAATTTTACTGTGAAACAAAGTTTAAATTGTTAAAATAACATTGTTTTTTTTTAAAAATCTCAACTTTCCTACTTTGAAAATTAATTGGCACTGTCGGCAGTCTAGTTAGAAGCTCTAAGCGATAATCATAGGCATTCGTTTTGACGATTTACTAACCGAAAAATGTTAAGCGTTTGACGGTGAAAGAATATCACTAACTACCCAAGTAATTTGATGCAGTGTTCGCATTCTTCAAATCTTCTGGTATTACTCCTGTAAGTGCACATTTTTATTTTTTTGAAAGACTCAAATTGTCCTTAGAAATTTAGAAATATAATCTCATTATTTTATTATAATAAACTAAAATTTTTAATTCTTACAAAATCAAATAATAAAAAAGAACTAAAATACATTTAATTTAAACCCTTATTAATATCAACATTAAATACTAAGTCATAATAGCTAAAATTTGAAAAAAGAGATATATGGATATGGTCCCAGAATTTCACGGAGAACCTTCTCTTTTCCTAGAAATTTCGGAAAAACTACTGCATAAACTCTTTGTCGAGCAAACAAATCATCGATTCAAAATGAATATTTATTATATATACAGCCTTCGAGTAAAGGTTACTGGCCCAGCTGAGGGAACAGTCGATAACTCTAAAGCGAACACATGGAATGATTTAAAGGCCGTATTATTAAATGCTTATAGTGACAAAAGAGACGAATACATACTGACAATGAAAATGTCAGCACTTCTTCAAAGCCTCCCTGAAACATCTTTTGAGTACTATAACAAAATACTAAAAATGCTTTATCCTACAAATAGCTTACTGGCGAAACTATACTACTAACACTGAATCTAAACTCACGTAGAGAGTCTTACTACGAGATTTAAGAGAATCTATAGGATCATGAGAAAGAAAAATCCTTGGGACCTAAATGAAGCTCTAAACATGCCAAACAATTATTTCCAATTTGATATCGCTATGACACAGCATAAAATCCCCAAAAATATACACAAACATTCAACACACCTGAACAAAATTCGTTTACCCCAGTTAAGAAACCACCTTACAACTCACAATACTTGCCAAAAAATCCCTATCAATTAAAATCCAAAACACAGACAACTACTGCAAATAAATTTTCAGTTAAATAAAAACACTTATACTCCTACACCAATGTCTATATCAACTCGTAATACCACTCTTTGGACTAATTTTAATGAACAACGATTATTTTATAACATAGAAAAATAGACAAAAAACCCATAGACAATATTGACACAAACGACCAACATTTTATTTCAGACGAAGAATACTATATAGAACCCAATGACCATCAATTTTCAGAAAACGATACAGTTTCTTTTTAGATAACACCGCATTGGAAACAAACATGAACTAATGAGTCTTTCCTAACCAATAAAGTACCTTAACTTTTTATAATTTCGCACAGTTAAATCTTAAATTCTTAGTAGATACTGGAAGTTCCAAATAATTTATTATAGAAATTGCCAATACATTCTTTTTTTCTTCCTATACATAATGAACCCTGTTATAGTTCATCAGCTCATGGAAGCCCTACCCAAGCGTTAAGTACATTTGTACCAAGCTCCAAAATGTTTAATGTAAAAATTCTTAAATTGAAATTTTATTTGTTTAACTTTCATGTATTTCTTGGAAGACATAGGTTTAGATCATTTAACATTTGTTGAAGCTTATATTTACTTAATTAACGATTGTTAACAAACACCTACATGCACACTCCCATAACTCTATATAAGAGATTGGCAACCATTTTGTCTATTTATAAGGGTGCAATACCAGGTTCGAAAATCACCGAGGGCTCACAAGTCGGTGTGGCTGACGAGTAAAAAATAGGTTGACACTTTGGATATAAATTTAATACCTTATTATGGGTTACTTAGTTTCGACGAGTTAAAGATAGAGAGAAAAAATGCAATATGGGTCATATCGGAGGGCGCATTTAAAGTACAACTAGGGTGCCATGGCGCCCGCGGGCGCCGGGTTGCCGACCCCTGCTGCTCTATAGGAATACAAACGCCACCAATAACAATTCAAACCACCGAACCACGAAAATTTAATGAAAAACAAGACGTCATTCTAAACCGAGTCCACAGAAATACAGGACACCTATAATACCCGGCAACACTGAACAAATAATGAAAAATCAAAGCAAAAAATATCAAATAAAAAAATGGACAAGCCCTATTACCTATCATTACCACAGGTAATTTATACATTGCCTCAGGTATCGTTAACACTACAAACAATGAATTCTACTGCCTTGTGAGAAATCAGACAGACCAAACTCAATCTCTTCCACATTTAAAACCTTTTACTGTTCAAGATTTATTAAATTTTAAACAAACACACAATTTTTCGATGCACAAGTTACCGACGTTGAAAGTTAAATTTGATATAAAAATGTTGGATGGATTGTGAGTTAAATTAACAAAGAGCACACTAAAGTTGCGACGACACATAACTCTGCAGCATTTCACTTATTTATTATCTTTGCATCATTTGACTGTTTGTATACTTGCCCTTGTACGTTTTGGCCACCATAGAACTACTATCACGGATTTTCGAATTAATTTTACTTGTTTATGATGGTAATAATGTCTCCTTGTCAACTTTGATAATATTGTCCACTTGTCAACTTTCCATTATCCACATAGATCATTTGTCGGCTAATGCCATTGTTGTTTATGTAAATGCATATTACATTGATATCCATTAGTTTATTGGGTAGAATGCACATTTCTAAAACAAGAAGAAGATATTATTGATCCTTGTTATTCATATATAGTACCTTACAGTTCTTTGCACCAAAGGATTCTGGATGAACACTTAACGGTTTGAAGAGCACTCTGCTTTAACCGACACCTGATAAAATGATAAGATGACCTAATAATGTTCATTTATTCGACTGTAACCTTCACAAAATACTTCTTCTTTTAATGCTGTAAGTATTTAAGCCTGCTAAGGCCAATGGCCAACAGAGATTTGTTGTCACAAATCTATTAATCTCAAAGACCAACTATTCGTGAATATTCAAGCTGAAATATCACAGGACCCGTTGATTTAGTTAAAATGTTCATTTATTTATTTCAAAGAAAACTGATCGTTATTGTTCTTAAAATATTATTTGCTATGAGCAACAACTCAAATTAAAACATATCAAAAATCAAATAATAATAAAAAATAATCATAAAAAATCAAATAATATTATTGTTAAGAAGATATTACTCATAAGCTGGATTAGCTCGTTTACTACTGCCACATCTAATGGTTAATTATTTACCTCATGACTGTGTTTAGAATGACAAACCAGAACTCTATTAACTAAATAGTACTATCCCATAACATAAGAATGCATTATTTGGTTACTGTACAATTGTACAGCCTATTTTTCAGTAATTATTCAATGAAGAAAGGATTTAGCCTTGCTTTTTCTTATTGCTTATCAATATGAGTCTATTTAAAGAATTAATACCAAAATTTGAGTTATTTCCCTCAGACACTTTCTACGAGATCCTGCAAGTATTAATTGTCTATATATATATATATATATATATATATATATATATATATATATATATATATATATATATATATATATATATATTATATATATATATATTATATGTAGCTATTTGTGGCTGTAAAAAAAAATCATTGAAGGGGAGTTTCCGGATAAAACGACAAAGTGTAAGGTGGTAGCTAGATGGGGTTTAAGCAACAGTATGAAGAAGCTTAAAGGAAGTCAACAATGGGTGAGGAGGTCGACTCTACCGCCTCTACACCATCAAAACATCATAACATTACCATTAATGGTAAACCTGACCTTTATAAGAATTCAATAGCAACACCTCCCGCAAAAATAGATCCCATCTCTGATATTTTTTTTATAAACTTTCATTGGGGAGCAATATTTATATATATAAAAAAACAGCGTTGGTTAATTCTTTTCCTGTCCTTTTTCATATCCTCATCCTTTTCTGTATTTTCACTTTTCCATCTGTTAAACTGTATTGACTTTTTCCCAATTCACGTGAAAGATAATTGATAGATACTGGTAACTTGCCTCAAACCAAATTTTAAACGCCAACATATTTGGGCCGTAATTAAGAAATTTATTTGTTTGAAAATGTGTATTATTTATCATTTTTCCGGCCTTTTCAAGCAATCCAAGATAAAAATAGCCACACACTGATTTATAGTTGTATTAAAACATAGTCAACAAATTTGGGCCAGTAATTGTAAAATATTTGAACTAATAATTTGAAAATTAATGGTAATTTATTTCTAGAGATTATTGTAAAAGATTTGAACTACTTTAATAATTTATAAATACGACAACCAACAGTCATTGGAGTACACACATTATGTACAAGGTGGTGTATACAAAATGTGTACAAGGGAGGTGTTCACACTTTGTGTACAGACATTGTGTAGAAGGTGGTGTATACACATTGTGTATAATAGGGGAGGTGTTCACTCATTGTGTACAAGGTGGTGTACAGACATTGTGTATTAGGTGGTGTAAACACATTGTGTACAAGGTGGTGTATACAAGGTATGTATATATATATATATATATTGACCTTATATGTCAAAATCTAGAGCTCTCATTGCCTGTCCTTGGATTTTTCCCCGCTGTTAAAGTAAATACTAATCGTAGATTAATATAAATCAGTACTAGGTAAACTTTACCTAAGCTTCTAGTATACATAATGTAATTATTTATGTTCTAGCTGTGGATCCTTGAGAGTAGGATGAAGAACTAAAACTAAATAAGTTTGAGTTCGGCAACGCTTCTATAACTTCCCATTCGTTTTCGAACTTTATCTGTGATAACTATCTAAATCATTCAATAATATTACCAATTGTTATTTTAGTCATTCTTTAATTGTTATTATGTGTTATAATTATTCATAATAAGTTGGTTTGGATCGGATTAGACGGCGGAATTAATTCATAGATCATAGATTATGACTTCTTACTCTAAGTGTAAAATGTAAGGTAAATTATCTAATGCATACACAATGTTTCTTTCTATATGCTATAGTAGAATATATTGCAGTTAACACGTATATAATAAATTATTAATTTTAGGCCATACAAAGCTCGTTGCCGAACTCAAACTGATTTCGGTTATTTTTTTATAATAGCCTGAAAGATCCACAGCTAGAAGTCAAAGTTATTTAAGAGTAACTCTACACCCAATTTAATTAGTAATAATTTATTTATAAAATTTAAAATGTAATCAAAGTTCCTCTAAAATTTAGGTTGTATAAATAAATACTTAATAGTTTTATTTTATCCTGTGCCACGGCTGAAGCAACGGTTGCTACTTTATATTTCTTATACTATGTAAATAACCCAGATAAAACACTTCTTAAACTGATTAAAATGTATGATGATTTAAAATAATCTATTAAAATTATTAATTTCAATAAAGTAAATTTGCTTTACTGTTTTAGTTTAATTTAGATATAGAATATTTAAAAGCTTTTGGAATCCAGGATTTGACTATTTAATCTAAATCGACGAAGCGACCGCATTACGGCTTCTCTGAGGACATCGGAGAAATACGACAGTCTCTACACAGCCGCCATTCTGTTTTATATCAAATATTAAACCCTTAAATAAATTTTAATGGAATTTGGTTTAATAAACATTTTATTTAATTAAATAGCAAGAGCATTTATGAAAGTCTTAAAAATTTATTATTTATTATAAATCATTACTAATTTAATATTTTAGCTCTGAATTTAAATAAAATTCTATAAAATTAGGTGATTGGAGACTTGAATTAAATTTTTCATTGCTACATTGCAACAGATGAAGAGAGGAAATGAGGAATAGAGAGAAATGTTTAATAATAATGAGAGACAGAAAGAATGAAATAAATATCGAAATATAAAGAAAACGTTATCAAATAAACGAAAGGGTAAATTATATCAAATTGAATTAACATGAGAAAGAGGAGAGAGGTTTAAATGAGATTGAAGAATTTAGGATAAAAATGCATATAAAAAAAAGAACAAATGAAAGAAAATATCAAAAATATGTTTAATATTTTTATACACTGCGTCCATAAGAACGAAAAATGTTCAATGATTCTAACCTATTATTCATATAACCTTTCATAAAAAAAAGAAATCACAGGTAAGATAGTTTTAAAATGTTATCAAATCGTTGATAATGTTAAGGGCTGATTAGACGAGCCGATCTGGTCTCCCTAAGTCGGGTCCACGCCCCCAAGGTCCGAAAACCCGGTCGTCTAATTCGACTTTCTGGTCACGTTTTGGGGGTGAAACCAGACAGGGCGGTCGGATGGATATTCCATCAGATGTAGGGTAGAAAAGTGCGGGAACTATAGGTCCCCCACTACTTTATCCTGTGAACTGACAGTTACTTTCCTTATCTCCTAAAGAAAAAGTGGCTAGATGAAACTGGTCTGGCCGTGTAAATGCAGCGCTCTGTCAAGTGGTGGGGAGACCGGAGATCGGAAACTCGGAACGGGACCAGGACCAGACGACCGGGAACCGGTCGTCTAATCGCCCCTTAAGTGGGTGTTGAATCCAGTGTAGCCAACAGTTTAGCCAACCTTTAGGCGGCTTTCACACCGAAGTATTAAGTCGCAGGATGCATGCGTCCTGGTGGCAAGATGCATGCCACTTAAACACCGGACTGTATAACTGAACGGGAGCTTACACACCGAGGATGCACGTCGCACAGCTACCCCTCTGAAGACAGTTGCCACGACGCGTGATTATTGTATTCTGATGGGAAACGCATAATCTGTGCAAGTTTCAGCTTTTTAGGTTTAGGTAACTTTTGAAAAGTTTAACTTTTCAAGAGTGTTATATCTTTTTGTAATTTACTCTTCAGTACCTTTTATTTTAGACCCCATTCAAAGTGACTGACAGACAGAGGAACGAAACTACTTTTTTTTTGTTTTACTAACAAAAACCTAAAAAGATTGTCGTAAAAAAAAAAAAAAAAAAAAAAAAAATATGCTGACACAAATAAAATGTATAGAGGTAGACAAAAACCAGCAAAATCAGGAGAAATTATAAATTACATAACGCAGGAAATGATAAATTGGAAAAATAGAGATAAAACATAAGAAGCTTAATAAATAATAATAAAAGAGAAATAAATAGCAAATTAAAGTCAAAGGGAAATCAGAAGAATGATCAGAAAAAATTAAAGAGGCAATAAAATAGCATAGATTAAGAAAAAGTTTTAGTGATAGGTTTTAAGGTTCATTACCGTACCTGTCACATCCTATTCTCCACATCCTATATTTATGCAAATAGACACTAATTAAATAATAATAAACTATACAAGCTATTAATATGATTAATTTATGTATACAGTGTTCTCAGTTAGACCGAGTCTATGCATCGCCACATTATAACCATTATACTAAAATTAGTTAAGTGCTTGTCTCGTGGATTAGTTTCAGTAAACTCATATCATTTAATGTCTTTCATCTAACATATTCGATAATACAGAAGAGTAAAATAATAAATAATACATTTAGTAAAGAAAAATAATTAAATATATACATATATTATTAACTAAATCCCTGAGCTTCACTACGAAGTGTGGACTTAAAAAATAAATGGGCTTATAAAATATTGTTAAGAAAAGTTAACAACATGTTAGTAAGCAAGAATATCCCCCCCCCCCCCTCCAAGAATATGTCCCCCAAGGACCAAATATACTTTGCAAAACTCCCTAATACGTCATTGATTTAGACTGCTAGAGAAGCATTTTTACATGTTAATTTTCCAGCGAAAGAAGTTTTGTTTCAAAAGGATTTTTTAAAATCTTATTTGGAAGGCATGAAAAACAAAAATAAAAATAAAAATCGGGAACGGGGTACCTCGGAACTTTTCCTCACTTAGGAGGCCACTAAAGTGGAGAGGCTGCTGCGAATCAGCAGGAGAAAGCACAATTGGGGGTGGTCTGAACTTGGATGGGAGACCGTTTTGAACCATCTGATTTGTTTATTATAATTTTTCAAAAAAAAAAAATGTTATGCATTATTTTTATTTTTTTTATTCAATTTGTTTATGTGGCGCCGGGCAATCAGATTCTTTAGCCTTTATGTTTCTTACGTCAATGTTATTGTTTACTTTATGATATGTCAAAAGTCGAAATATAATTCAGTCTAGTTTTGTTCAAGACGAGCGTTTATTCTCTTATAACTAACTTAATTAACTTATTATACATATAACTTATTATAGCTATAGCTAGCGAGTAGCTAAACTGGTGACCCCGAGTTCAGAACATTTCTAAAATGATAGACAGTGCGACTCCAGGAACTACTTCCTCAGAAGCCACCACGCGGGTAAATACAGTAGGTGTTAAGCCCCCGCCCTTTTGGCACAACAACCCTAAGATATAGTTTCACCAAATTGAGGCACAGTTCCGGAATTCTAGCATTACCGAAGACGAAACAAAATTTTATACCGTTGTATCCGCTGTTGACGCGGAGGTCCTTGCAAAAGTAATCGACATTTTGGACAACCCTCCCCGATCAGACAAGTATAAAATTTTGAAAGAAAAATTAATATCCACTTTTACCGATAGTGAGGAAAGGCAACTCCGCGTCTTATCAGTGAACTAGACCTAGGTGATAAAAAAACCATCTGCATTATTACGCCCTTGCTGGCAACAGCGTAAGCGAAGGTATTTTAAAATCACTATGGATGCAAAGGCTGCCCACTAATTTCCAAACAGTACTAACCGTAGCCGAGGGAAATTTAGAAAAGCTCTCCGAACTTGCCGACAAACTTACGGATTCAACATCGTTCCCCACTGTCAAAACAATTGAGAATTCTCCTTCTACGTCAAGCACGCAAGAGTTATTGCACACAACACATACATTCGCCTTCACCAGGAAGAAAGATCCAACATCCGATCATCAGCCTCGCCAGCTAAGTTACATCTCTGAGTTCACTACTGACATCCGTCATATCTCAGAAAAGGATAACATATTCGCTGACCACTTATCCCATCTCGAGCCAGTCTCAATACATCACGACTTCGTGATCCTGGACTTCGAGACTTTAGCGCGAGATATGGAAAGAGACGTGGAACTCAAAAAAATCCTTAACAAAGAAGGATACTCCATCAACCTGCACCGTGTTAAGATCTCTAGAATAGAAAACCACCTGTACCAGGATGACGCTGATAGACTCTACGTTCCACCTCCTTTGCGCCGCCTTGTCTTCAATAAGATCCACAATTTAGGCCACCCCGGAATAAAAAAAATATCCCAGATTTTACGGCAGAAGTTAGTTTGGCCATCAATAAAAAAGGATAGCAGACAATGGAGTAAAACTTGCCTCACGTGTCGACTAGCAAGGTGAGTCGACACTGCAAAGCACCCCTGCAGAAGTTTAAACCCTCTGGTCGCCTCGAACATATCCGTATCGACATAGTTGGCCCGTTACCCGTTAACCGAGGATACAAGTATTGTCTCACGATGATAGACAGAACAACGTGCTAGCCAGAGGTCAGACCATTCCATGACATTACAGCCACAAATGTCGCAAAGGCATTCTTCGACACATGGATTTCGAGGTTCGGCGTTCCTAAGAGACTGACATCTGACTGCGGCACACAGTTCCTATCATGCCGGTTCAAGGAGGTAAACAAACTTCTAGGCATCAGCCAGTTCTCCACATCTGCTTATCACTCTCAGGCAAATGGGAAAATTTAGAGATGGAATCGTACACAAAAGAGTGCTATTTGGTGTCACGCAACTAAACGCTGGGTTGACGTGCTCCAACTGTGCTGTTAGGGCTCAGAGCAGTTCTAAGGGACATCACAGGATATTCACCAGCAGAATTGCTATACGGTGAACCGATAAGATTACCCGGCGAGTTAATATACCCCTCCAACAACACTTCAGAAACTACATCGCACGCGTACCTCGAAAACCTTAGAGAGATTTTCAGAAAGGTACGATCTGTTCCTGACAAATGTCGCGATTCGAGAAGCACTTTTGTCCATCCCGATCTCAAGTCAACCATTTTTCTTCGCCTAGAAGGATTCCACCCATCCCTCAGCCCGGCCTATGAAGGATCTTTTCAAGTTTTAAGAAGATCTGATAAAACTATCCCAATTCTGCGAAACAGAGAAGAAGATTCTATTTCTATTGATCGAGTAAAGCCAGCATATACTGTCTCGCAGTAACTGGATACTTAATCATCATTAGTCCTTGATTACCACCAAGACTTAATTAGAGGGGGGAGCCCTGTGGCGCCAACCAATCAGATTCTTTAGTCTTATGTTTATTACGTCAATGTTATTGTTTACTTTATGATATGTCAAAAGTCGAAATATAATTCAGTCTAGTTTTGTTCAAGACGAGCGTTTATTCTCTTATAACTAACTTACTTATTATAGCTATAGCAAGCGTGTAGATACAATTTAATTATTTGAATTTTGACAGATGTAAACAAACTTGACCTTTAACAAAGTATCGCACCAAGTAGTAATTATGATCGCTTATAACTTTTAAACTAATGAATGGAATTGAATCGGTTTTTTTTTTTATATTTCTTTGCCTATTTTTTTTACCGGTTCCAACGATATGCTATACGTCAAAAACGTATTTATACTTTCCTATTATTAATCGTAAAAGTTTAAAAATTCAAAACCCTTATAACTTCAAAATGGAGGCTAATATCAGAATTATATTTGGTGGATTTGTTTTATCATACAGAGAGGTACATTCGTGCCAAATTTCAACTCGATCAAACAACTTAAGGATTTTTTTCGTTTTTGCTTACTCAGCACACTGGGTTCAAGATGGCGGAGCATGTTGATTTTCCATGCGGCACAACTAGAAGTAAGGACTGATTTTTCTGCCAAGTTTCAACTCTCTAGGTTAAATATTCTGGGATAACCCTACGATGATAACACACATACACACATAAAAAACTTTATGCTGAAAACCACTCAAGAGGTCTTGAAATCACCCAAAACAGAGAATTTAGTTGAAATCTCGAAAAAAAAAAAAATGTTGGGTGAAAACATAACTTTAATTTTAAACTTTTGAGGAAAAGTAAAAAAATGATAAATCTACAAAATTACATATAAGAAAACAATCTTATACCTATGACTGCTAGTTTGACTTGGAAGTTTCGGGTTGGAGAATTCCTGAAGTCGACTCTACATCTGTAGATACCGGCGTCTTTCAGCTGGACAGATTCTAGCTGAAGAGCCGCCACAGGTCTCTTTCCCGTCACGAAGTAGGCTCTTGGCCCGAAGGCGTTGGCGTCGCTCCACAGTAGAGCCTGGTTGAACGGACGTCCTCGGACATCGAATCTGAAATAATTCACGTAAAAATCATTTGACAATAACAAAAAAATCCCTAGTACATACTTGCCAGCAAGCTACTAAAAGGGTTTCTTCGGTCAGAAAAAATCATATATCGTACTATTAAATTCGTAAACATTCTTATTATTTTTGGAACGAAGTTCCTTATGGCACGTTCTGGAGCCCGGGAGTGAATCCGAAAAAAACGACCAAAATCGTCGTCACAAAATAACCGTCACGCAACCAAGCGTCACGAAATCTACCGATGACGATAACTTGAGTAAAAGATGACCGAGTTAGTTGAAATTTGGTACACATGTTCATTTTACCAATACCTAGAATGAGTTTGTTGGACAACGTTATCCGCCCAAGCGTAAACGCGCAACGCTCGCGTAAACGTAAGCTTCAAATTTAAAATTGGAATTATAGGACGGGAAAAAATTTTAACTTCATCTATTTAATGAGACAAACAAATGTTATAAATAAATTGTTTTTTTAAAACAAACACAGTCACTGCTATGAAGTGAAGAAGATCGCTGAATTTATTAAAGCGGACCTAAACGTTTAAAATAAAGAAAACAACGTTTTTACCGATATCTTACGTTCTAACGTAACGATTTTAATAAAACTTCTTACACATCGCCTTAAGTGCAATTGAAACATGCATGTAAAATTTCAACCTGATACAAGCAGAAGTTGTTTAGTGTTGGTGATTTATATTTTATTAATATAAAGCGTAAGGACCTTCGTTCCTATCGGGTGTCCCACGACACAAAAAAAAAATCAAAAGTTAATGGGTCATAATTTTTTTTTTTTTATTGATTATTTATTTACATATTTTTTGTACCTTAGGAGCAAGGTTGCATGCGTATTTTTTTTTTAATTTATTTATTTTTTCTTTTTGTTCATATGTATTAATGCATTGTTTTTATTTAAGCTAATTTTTAAATATTTATATTATGTATTTTTTAACTTATGAAATTTGTATTGTTTTATAAATTTTTGTAGGTATTGATATTTATTGTTGTATGTATTGTTGTTTATATTCTAAGTTTGAGTTATCCTTTATGTTTAAATCTGTTCACATAATTATAGAAAAAATTATATATATTAAAATTACAATTGAAAACTGAAATGTTAAGTATTATACTAATTTTTAGTGGATAGACAAAATAAATAAACAAATCAGTTAATTTTGTTACTAATATATTTTTTAAGTTATGAAATTTGTATTGTTTTATAAATTTGTGTAAGTATTGTTATTTATTGTTGTATGCATTGTTGTTTATTTTCTATTTTCTATTTATTACATTAATGAATAAGGTATTATGTATATGTTTATATATTGTATGAAATGAAAGCTAACTCCATTCCTTCTGATGGCATAACGCCAAAGCATAATATCTGTTTATTTTTTAAATTTTATTTATACAATTTTTATCATGTTAATAAAACAGTATTCTATTCTACTCTAAATGAGAGCTTACTTTATTACCCTAAAAGAGTCCAATACTTCACTTAATATATATAGATACATACACACACACACACACACACACACACATATATATATATATATATATATATATATATATATATATATATATATATATATATATATATATATATATATATATATATATTTATATATATATATATATATATACATCCTATTCGATTCAATAACTAAGCTACAATCATGATGATGGTATGCCAATGAACACTGTAATGTAGGTTGAAGACAGAATCTTACATGACACTTCATGCTTTGTGGCAACTTAGTTGCTGAATCAATCCCAATTAGTTTCGTCTTTTACGTTCATAACCCCTTTAATATTTAAATGACCGAAGAGTTACATTTAGGGTTGAAAATGAAGTAAAAAGCTGTTATTAATGTAGGTCTGCCAGCGCTCTGTTTATGAACTATAAAAACACGTCTCCTTTCTTCGCTTCATATCTAAAGTTAATATTTATATATATTGTTCTCAAGATACGAGTATGCATGTATGTATGTCCATAGATAAAGTTAAACGGTTATCAAAAAGTTTAAGGATATGATCCAGTAAATTTGCCGACGTGTCCATTCATAAGGCGATCTCAGGGGTCGAAAAAAAATGGAAGGCTATCCCCAGTATATAGCTTACCACCGATACGGAGCAATATCCAGAGGGATATTACATCGCTTGTCGAAGACTCTCTGGGAAACTGCCCCTCAGTGAATCGCCTCGCTAGACTCTACTTCAAAAATCCCCGAAAGAAGGATAAGCGCATGGAGGAGGGCCATTCGCAGGGCCGGTTAAACTGTCCCATGGGCTTACCCCAGCTCGGCGATAACCTCTCCCACGACGCCGCTTGGAAAAGGCTGAAACCCTTACCGTTGTTTACTACTGTTTACCCGCACATTACCATTCATAGCGTTTAGGCCACAAAATAGCCGCGAAAATCGCTTTCTAGTCGGACAGCAGATAATAAAAAGAGGGCGACGGCTAGAATTTTACTTGTACTCCAGAGGGAGAAGGCGGCTCTCTAAACGATCCCTTCTGGTTTTAAATATTGTAAAGGTCGCACCGTCCAACTTTCACAGTTTGACTCTTTTTTATTTGTTAAATATATTCTTTTGGAAGATTACGACTTGTCTTCCTCAAAGGACCTATCAGCTTCCGAAAAGAATCGAGTGCGCATTTATAATGCATTGTATTATTGTGTGCACAACAACTCGGTTTTCATATTAAATAAAATTCAAAACGTAAGTATTACTAGTTTACTGTCCCAACCACAAAAATAATATATAAAATACGATCCAATAATAGATCAATATAAGGGTTCATAAACCGCATCGTTGTAATATAACTCTTTTTCTACATATAATATAAAATTAAAGTTTTTTCTGTGTGTGTATGTTTCTGTCTGTCGCCACTAGTCTGACTTTATTGGCGCGAAACGGGCTAAACGAAATCGATAATTTTTTGCAGAGTGCGTCCAAAAATGTTGCGGATACTGTAGGCTGGTTTCGTCAAATATTGAGTAGAACCAAAGTTATTAACAATTTTATAAAAATAAAAAAAAATAATAATCTAAGAAATTAAATATATTAAGTGACAAAAACCACTGATTCACTAATCAAAATGTTTGGATACTTCTTGACCACCTAGAGAGTTGGTTGGAAATTGGCCCAAACCAACTGGAAAAATCCGAAAAGTCAATTTTTGTTATTTTTACAAAACTTTAAAGTTTTTTGGGGGCTTATTGAGGCTAAACGGTATAAATCGTATTGAATAGCATATTGCACTAGCGGTAACTGATTTTAAAAGATCTACAACTTTGGTCCAATGACTTTTCATCTTACATTCATCGGTTCTACCTTAAATAGAGCTAAATTTGATTATTTTTAATTTTTAAAAAAAATCCACAATTGTTGACTGATTTAATTTCTGATTGGGGCGCATAAGTCTCACAATAATGCTCTTTAAGTCAAGTATTTATTATTATATTAATTGTTACTTTTTGCTGAGAACAAGTAGTATATATGTACAGGGTGAGTTTTTTGAATACTTATAGCTCAGCTTCTGTAATAGATAGAGATATGGGGCTTGCGGGCTCTGAAAACTACATTCTACTCCTTTAAATTTCATATCTATAACTTAACAAACTATTGGGTGAAAGCTATGCAATGACGGTTTGAATTAGGGTCTCGTGTGGACGTATAGTCACTAATACCTAGCATTAGCCCCGCGGGGAGCACAGGGTGATAGGATAGTATAGTATAATATAGCCAAAATAGTAAATCAGAGACCGAAATAACTAGACTTTTTGTCACATTTCTACACCTTGAGGTTGTTACAAACCAACGATCACAAGTCAGTGTGGAAATCAGTAACTGAAGAGAAATATTAGATTTGACCAATTAAAGGCCCAGCGCGGCGAGTTTCTTCGCATGTTTAATTTGGTTTTCAAGACCGTAAACCAATTAAATACATTATAGCATACTTTAAAGTGACGCAGTTTGTGTTCTCATATATAGAAATTAATTTTAAGTCTTAGACCAATAAGAGTAGCTATTCGCCCGCTTTTTAAATCTGAAAAAATCTTGAATATTTGCTATTGAGAATATATAGAATATATGAATATATGAATATAATTGAGAATAGAGAAATGCTGATCTTGTTACAGGACAACTTTCTTTTATATATCGGTTATTTTGATGTTTAAAAACTACGACTGTGTTGGTTGGTAAAAGCGTACCTTTACCTAGTTTAAACCCGTGAAATTAAAAACTGTTAATCTTTCCACCGTAAAAATAAGAGAATTAAAAAAATATATTATAACAAGCGACAACTATGTGAACGGATTTATATGTTTCAGACATCTCTCATCACAAATGTACCTAATATGTACGATTAAGTACCTATGTTTCTATTGGATTAATTACCTTCTGTTACCACGGCAGCTCAAAAATATTATTAAAATAAAACAAAAATATTAACCTCAATAGAAAGATCAGCTGATCAGAGTCTAAACCTAACTCTTAAATAAGTGATACCACTACAAAAAAGTAAATGTTTTATTTTGGTTTATCTGTTTCTTAGTAAATATTGTTGAAGACACTATTTACAATAGTGTCTATTGTTGAAGAAAAAGTGCTGACATTAAAGTTTTTTCAGTTTGAAACATTAAACAGTCTTCTGTTATACACGAATAATAACAGCTTTTGTGAGAATAGCATTATTAAATGCTCGGAGGAAACTAATAAGGATCGATGATGCTCTATCCTCAACTGATATGAACTAAACAGGAACTAATAATCGAGGCTTGCTTTTACATTCATAATTAATTAGCGGGGAGTGTTGAATCGCAATGTAGAAGGCAAGCGGCAGCTTAGTTCTAATAAATTCCCATCCGGCAAACTTAGTCTTAACGGATAGGGGCAACTTGCTTCCGACCCCGCGCCAAATTTATATGTTCCTTCGATTGAATTAGTCCATTGTTGTCTGGCTTTAATATCATTTCAACGAAAAATCCCACTCCTCTGTTTTGCAACAACTTTTTACTGGATCGAGAAAATTTTCATAGGATTCAAACAAACTTTCTATGTTTCTGTTTCGTTTTTTTTTTTTTTTTTTTTTTTTTTTCATCGTTTGTTATAAAGTTTAATGGTTTCGATATTAATTTTTCTTTTCATGGCTTTTCAAACAAATATGTATCTGTGAGCTTTATTATCCATTTTCTCAGAAAAGTTAAGGGAGATATTTTACATCTCTCAAAAAAAACAAAAAAAACTTATAAAACGAATCAACAACTGGATTTGAATAAACAAATATGGATAAATAATAATAAAAAAAGAAGAAAGTCCATACAGATATTACATTGTGCAAACAGTCGCATAAAAACATCTCCATGAATATTTGCTTAGTTAAATTGTACAATATTTGCACTGAATATCAGATAAACGTTTTAAAGTTGAACATTGTTTTAAATATAGTTTCCTACTCACTTTTCTATAAACTGTAATCAATCTAGTGCTTGGGCTTGGGCTTTACCCATCTCGAAAGATGTAAACTTAGGTTTCCATAACTTGAAGCAGTTTTACAAGTATTAAGGACATTGATGTTCGTTTTTTCAACGATTACAGTTTTACAAGTATTAAGGACATTGATGTTCGTTTTTTCAACGATTACAGTTTTACAAGTATTAAGGACATTGATGTTCGTTTTTTCAACGACCTTAAAGATGTTTCAAGTATTAGAAGCAAAACTTTGGACTTGCTGCAAGACGTGGTCCTATAAATACATTTCAACTGATATGAGCGAAAATTGGCATTTCATATTCCAAGCAACATCGGACTGAGATCTCTAATAGAATTAAATTAAGAAAAATTAAACGAATGGTAATCCATGTTTATAAATTCAAATTGTTAATGTTCTTATTTAAAATAAATAATCTATTATTAAAACGTAATAAACATGAATTATTAAAGGAATATAGTGATGTGTAAAAGTGATAGTTCAAATGAAATCAAATAATACAAAGTAAAGCACACAATCAATCAAATTTTTCTCACTATAAAATTAGTGATACTGAATTTAAATTAAATAATATCAAATTTAATCAATTTATTATTAAAAATATTATATTAAAAAAAAAATAATAAAAAAAAAAAAAATAAAAAAAAAAAATATCCGAGTCTTAAAAAAAGATTCCAATTTCGTTAATTTCACATCAAAGATGTTTCACTTTATTGAGTCTCGAAACGCGAACTTCGTTTCCCGATGTCAATTTCATCCAAGCAAATTTACTCTACCGCGGCTAAAGTTTTACTTTAAATATTTCAAGCAAAATGTCATATCTCGGAAGATTCGCATTAAAATTAACTATAGATTTTAATTTTTTTTTTATCGAAATCGTCGAAACGGTTTTCGAGAAATATTTTTATAAAGGTTTTGGGGGTAGCGAAAAAATAATACCTTGATTACACGTCTGAGAATTGTTAACCGCCTAGTAGATTAGGCTCCACTAGTCTACACAGACAACACACATTTTTTACAATCCCATTTTCTGGACTCAAATTTTCTAAATAGAAATTTTCGCTCTATAAAAGTACTTTCTCTCAATATTAAAATCCAAAGTATATTAGAAAGCAAAATAAGACAGCGAAGGAATATTTTAATGTAAAAAAAGCACATGAGTATTTGTGTATCTAACGAGTTAATATTGAATGTATTTTTCTTCGATATATCTTCCTTTTTAATATCTGTTGTTTTCGTCTTTATATTTTTTATTTTGGAACCACGCCCTTTATATATGGCTAGTTTAATCCAAAATCCAAAAAATTTGCTGATCCTTGGTTAAGAATCTAGTCAAAATCTTGCATTAAATTATTTTTACCATTATCTTAATCTGCAAAAAAGAAATGTTGAAAAAAAGACAGTAAACAAAAATGTTAAGATAAAAAAAACAACAACATATTTAAAGGTTTTTATTGTTAAGAAAATTATGCAATATATATTTTTGAAAATAAAAGCCGCATTATTTCTAGAATGCATTGATATATATATATATATATATATATATATATATATATATATATATATATATATATATATATATATATATATATCTATATATATATATATATATATATATATATATATATATATATATATATATATATATATATATATATATATATATATATATATATATGTCATAATAGAAGTTTTAGAAGAACAAAGGAGAGAAAGGATTTGTCTTACTATTTCTTTAGATTTATTGCATTTAGAAAAAGTTCTCCTTTTTCCGCTCTAAAAGATACCAAGTTGTAATGAATTTTCGTAAAAAGATAAGGTATAAATTCAAAAATTATTAATTTTACTATATATCTCTTTTTTGTCAATAAAGTCTTTTTCAGTCAGTCATCATTAATGAAAAATGGCTCAAGTAAGTGTTTTCTGCACATTTATCCGTGGAAAAATTAAAAATGAATAATAACACGAAAGAGGAGGAAATGGACAAATAAATCCTTCAAAGATTTCAACTCTGATTAAAAAGTTTAGTGGAAAACAGAATATCAAAATATGCTAATATTGCTAGAGCTGGCCTCTTAGATCCTAAGGTCCCACAAAAATAGAAATATTATAGGTTATCTCTGGAATATAGAACTTTAAGACCCCCACTCATGGTCAAAATGTTTGCTCAAACATTTTGACTGTGTATGGGGCTGTTTGATATTTGCGCAAATATGTTTGACGTGTATTGCCTAAATTTGCCCGGCATCAGGTTTGCGCAAACATCATGTTTGCGCAAAATGTTTGATCGTGTATGGGGGCCTTTTTAGAATTGCAGACGAGAAAACAAAAATAAATTGAATTAAGAAAACTTAACTTCCGAGATATTCTGAATTATTTAAGGCATTTCCAAACAACGATTTATTATACAACTAATAAATGAGATATAAAAACAATAAGTTCCTTTTTACTGGCTTGTCATCTCACTAAGAGATTTTGCATGCGAGTGTGGAGTTTGCACCCAAGCGACAGCGAGGGTAGTAAAACCACACGAGCAAAGCAAAATGCAGTTTTCGCACGAGTTGCGTACCGTACTTTCTACGATTGTGACGATTGTGGATTTTAATAATAAATACAGAAAGTAAATGTAATAAACTTCCTGTATGTAAGTTCGTATTTCTCTTTTGATTAAGATGATATTAATTCATTGAATTGATTATTTCGGGAGTCGTATTATTCTCCTCATTTTCGTCATAATCACTTAAATCACTTATTGTTTTTCACTAAAAACTCGATATAAACAGTTACTTCAATTAAACAAACAGCAAATTAGTTTTGTTAAATGTAAACAAATTCGCTAATCGTGCGTTAAGGTGATGAATTCCTCTTTTTCCGCTCTAGGGAGGAAAAAAAGAGGAATTCCTCACCTTATCGCACGATTATGAAACGCGCATGCGCAATGAATACAGCTACGAAAAGAATCACTTTTCACGCATCTAAACTGAGATATAATGTTTATATTTCGTATCAATCGTAGATAAAAAACTTTACGTCCTCATTTTAAGTTGTTATATTTCAATCAGCACTTTAATTTCTTAAATAGCTGCAAGCAATACGCAATTTAAACTTGCTTTCAAATTTTAAGTATGATAACGAAGAATAATTATTTACAAGAACACTGTTAAGGGACACATATGTGTCAGTTTAGCACATTTTGAAATTTATGTAAAGATAAACGCTCTGTAGGATCACAAGTTGGATTCCTATTTGAAAAACAAAATGAGATAAAAATGGTTTCTACAAATCAAATACTTTCCAAGATACAGCTGTTAAAAAATTCCAAAATAAGCCAATTTAAGAGGGTTTATTCAGTTTTCGCCACTTTTGACACTAAAGAACCTATTTTTCAGTGAAAATAACTAACTGCTTTGTTATATTTTTAACAAAGTAAGTCCAAATTGGTCTCTGTATACCCAAATATTGACTTGGTAAGTATGTATGCAAATTTTAGAAGTAGGTTTGATAAAATGTTGTCGTTTTTATATATTTATCATTTATTTCATAAAAACAATCAGGATATAAACAAGGACTCGAAGACGAGACAACTACTATAGTAATTTGTTACTTCAAGGCTCGACTCTTCACACCTCCTATTGAACTCTTGATATTTGATTTTGCTAAGAACTGTAGATAATCGCTTTGACTACTTACATAGAAAAACATAACGCAGCTTGCTAGAGATATACCAAGATGGCAGGAGTTGAATTAAAAAGTAAAGTCTAAGTATTAAATGATTCTCGGTGAAAAAAATTCACCAGATTCAGCGAGGCTGCAGAGAATACTGCAGCCTCGCTGAATCTGGTGAAATGCAACCAGGCCCGAGGAAAGAGACATCAAAATAGAAAACCAACTCTGCGTAAAGAAATTTTACTTAAAACTTTCCAAAATCATGGCATGCCCTAGGCTTAAGCAACAAGATTGTCTGAAAACACACTGGTATAAAAACTAAAGCAGTTTGTCAACTCAGCAATACTTTAAATAAGACATCGTTGATAGTAAGTGTAGTTGAATTTCTCTCCAAGTTAAACATAAAACTAAAACAAAACTACAGCATACATTCGAATACATTTAATCTTATAAAATAAAACAACTGCGTACCCTTATAATACGCCCAGGCTAAGGTCGTCACATATCATAATATTTGTCAAAAATGTTGAACAAATATAAACTAGGGCAAGCTGTTTTAAAGTCAGGAGAGATGAAACGAAGCTTTAAAAAAACCAAGTCAATGCAAATCTAACAATAATTAGTAAGAAGGACACGTTTGGCTATGAGCTAAATTCCTTACATAATATTTAACAACCTATACTAGTTTTCTCACACCCTTATTAATTAAACTCTCTAGACATTATAATATAATTTTATGCTTGCTGACAGTTTGTATTACTTTTGCAAGATAATTCGGTTAATAAATAATATTTTGTCTTCAAGTGGGCCCTGCTAGTGGAATTTACTTGATATGTATATGGCATTCTTAAATTCAGTACCTACTCAGTTTCTAGTATTGTTGGAAAAATATGCCACAACTATCCTGAGAAGATATTAATAAATATTTTTTTATTTATCAAATAACTCTATAAATTATAAATAAAATTATGACGTTGATGATTATGATTATTGATTCATGCAGTAGTTTTATTTTGTAGCAAAGTGATACATTTTATAATAATTAAATAGGAGATATGTGTGGTTAGAGGAATAGTAAGAATACGGTGTGGTTCCTTTACTACTAGCCGCTGTACTACTACTATACCCATTATCTATCAACTCATCATGATTCATGGTTATTTATTTTTTCAATATTCAATACATATATTTATTACTATACGCTCGCTTCAATGATAGAGCCACGCGATGCCTAGTTATGGCCCGTTAGCTATTTTTAAAATTATAATTTCCACTTTTAGTATCATTAATTTTTAGTGTGTGCTGTAATAAAATATATTTACTTGTTTGTAATATTATCTTTGAGGGGGTAAGGAATATTTCTGCTAAAGGCTTTACTTATAAATCTATTGTGTCAATATAAATTATCTCCAGAAGGGAGAAAAATTTAACATTTCTCTTTAGTTCACAGGGAGGAAAGTTACACATTGCACCCTGTCAGATCGATCAGGAAGTAATGGAAAATAAGGGAATCATGAACTCTCATGATTCCATCCAGTGTTGCCCTAGATATAGCACAATAGCACAAGTAAGTAAGGTTATCGCTAAATACACATTTCTATTTATTAACTTTTGTTTAATGTCTAAATCTATAATGGCATCTTCACACTTGTCGTACAACCTCCACTGAGGTCATGGTGATTCATCAGTACTACAAACAAACAAGTTAAACGTGAAATCATAATTTCTAAATATTCTAATCCAAATGTATATACATAAGTTGTTGTCAATACTATGCAATGCACGTCTCAGCTACAAGCTGATTCCCCCATCTAATTTTAGTATTGTAATTCAAATAATTACTATAAACTTATTTAGTTAATTGTTAATATCAAACAATTTATTAATTTTTTTTTGTTTAATAAAATAATTTAAAATTATAATTATCAATTGTAGAGAAGGGTGTACCCTGATGTAATTCTTAGTTAATTAGGTAGATCCTTTAAGGGTAAGCGAAGGAAGAAGAAAAACTACTTCATTTTTGAATTTGGCGACGTTTCGGCTTTCCCAGCCATCATCAAGCCTAAAAAACAATAATTTATTGTAAGCATGACATTGTGTTACATTGTGCCTCATTATAGAAATTGAGTGTGAATTACGTATAATTTAAATATTACCTATAAACATCTGATTAGTCCTTAAGCTAAAGGGTTAGAAAACGAGTCAGTCAAGAATACAAAAAAATCAGGGAACTAGTTGTTCACCTACGTCAGAATCCTAAAACCGTAACATACACTAGTTAGCAAGAAAGCAGATCAAACCGGAGGTTTAACAGGTTTAAAAATTCTTAACAAGGAAAACAAGTTACTATTTAAGCTTGTTTTCCTTGTTAAGAATTTTTATACCTGTTAAACCTCCGGTTTGATCTGCTTTCTTGCTAACTAGTGTATGTTACGGTTTTAGGATTCTGACGTAGGTGAACAACTAGTTCCCTGATTTTTTTGTATTCTTGACTGACACGTTTTCTAACCCTTTAGCTTAAGGGCTAATCAGATGTTTATAGGTAATATTTAAATTATACGTAATTCACACTCAATTTCTATAATGAGGCACAATGTAACACAATGTCATGCTTACAATAAATTATTGTTTTTTAGGCTTGATGATGGCTGGGAAAGCCGAAACGTCGCCAAATTCAAAAATGGAGTAGTTTTTCTTCTTCCTTCGCTTACCCTTAAAGGATCTACCTAATTAACTATAAAATTATAATCTTATTAAACTATTTTTTTCTCCCTTCTGTAAATAATATCTTGTACGTACCTCGGGAGTAAAAATCAATTGCACCCGAGCGGTAATTAAATCTCTCGGCTCCTCCTCGGGAGTTAACATTATGGTTCCCTCGGCTTCACCTCAGGAACCAACTTCAATCACTTACTTTACTCCACTGGTTCGTAAATAACTATTGTTTTACACTCGTACTAATCTGATTTCCAATAATATGATCCTAATATAAGCCCAAAAACAAATGAAACCTTTGTAGGAAGTTATAATTAGCTAAGGTAACTATTCAAGTATCAAATTGTGTTATCAGCCATGTCATTCAACCTAGCTTTGAAGAAAGTATTAAGGCAGGTTGACATAAGACCTGGCGGGACAATCTGCAATAAACCAGTTCACTAGCTTTTGCTGATAATATTGATATCTTTAGCAGAGGAAGTAGAGCTAGAACAGATCTACTAGCAATTAAAGAAAGCAGCCCCCTATAGTCCTCGAAGTTAACGAGTATTAAACAAAATATATGATTTCTTCTTGAAGATTCTTGGGTCGCCTCGTACAAGCTTTAAATAAATGTGCGCAGTGGCAGTTGGAAAATGTACCATAACGGTAGTTCGTAGTTTTAAATACCTATGAGCTCAAATAGGAGATGACATAACTGTTCTAGAAGAAATCAAAGCAAGCATAATTGCTGGGAATCATAAATAGCCTAGGCAAGGTATTACAGTCAAGTTATCCACAATAACGTATGATTCAGAGACTTGGCAGCTAAACAAAGGGAGTGAACATTTGCTAAAGGTATAGGAGTGAAAAATCTATGGACCTATCTGCTACAATGGTGAATGGAGAGTAAGGGACAATAGAGAATTGGACGAGCGTTTTGGCGATCCTCACATAATTGCTGAAATTAAGGAGATTAAGGTGTCTAGGACACCTGCAAAGAATGGTGGGTCAAGACAGAGCTGTAAAGAAAGTGTTTGAAGGGCATCCAGGTGGACGAAGACAGCGTGGCAGAACAAAGCAGAGATAGCTTGAAGATTTGGAAGTTCAGCGATATCTGCGTATTTAGCGCTGAAGAACGCAAGTCAAGGATCGGACAGGTTGAGCTGCCAGGGCCTAGTTTCCATGTGCTGCAAGCAGCATGGAGTAAAACAGTTTCACGAATGTTGCATTAATATTAAAATAAGTATTTTATAGCGATAAATAATTTAATGTTCGAGTCTTATCTTGTATAAAATTCAACCTTTTAAGACATTAGGTAAACCAGATAATGCGGTTGATGGAAGTTGATACGCTGGCCCCAGGTTATCAATTACTACAATAGTAGGAGGCAGCCACCTGGCATGCTATGGCGCCTTGAAGGCTATTCTGCCACCGAGAGATGGGGCTATTCTATAGTACCTACTTATTTTATTTTGATTATGAAAATAAGAAATTGGAACTTTAATGCATTTGGTTCTATACAAATAATTTTCAACAAGGGTTGGTTAACATGATCACAAAAATGATTTCAAATTAATAAAATACGTATTAGACGAAGCAACATGATGTGTCAAAAGGTTGTATCGAATCTTGTTTTCGAGTTATGTACAGAGAAACTGACCTCTGACGCCCGATCAACAAGTCGACCTACGTCATAATAAAATGGCCGTAATAAGAGAGTGGTTCAGCGTGGATAGTCGTGTGTGACGTAGTCTCGACAGTCTGATCGGCAAAAATGTTTTCTACCTTATTAATTTAGCTCTTCGTTGGATTCAATACAAAGTCTGAATGGCGATTGGCGTGCTTTTATTATATTTATATTTATTTAATTGGTAGGTCCAGGTGAGGTGGTTTCACACAAGAGCCACTCTGTTTCAGTCCGATGACTTTAATTCGAAACCTTTAAATACCTCGTCCGTTCGCACTTTTTTCGCTTTGGATAAACGTAAATCTGTTTAAACAGAGGCGTTATGAAAAGGAATAAATATAGCCTCTTAATTAAATCGAATTCAAATTATTTTCTCTCTTTTTTCCCCGAATTTCTCAAATTAGGGGAGTAATATTTAAAGACAAACCTTATCGAATTACTGCTTCTGGTTGGCGCAGATTTAAACTGGTGCACTTCATCCTCAACTGCTTTAACAGGTCATTCAGACGTACAGTCAATTTTATGAAAATTTACCAACAGGATTTGGCATTATGTAGAGAGATAGAGAAATGCAATTAGCAATGGATAGACTGTCAGGTCAACGGGTAGATACAAGATAAATAGTCCCCTAATTTGATCATTATCGCATAGGTGAGTACGAAAAAAGAATACCATTCTTCTATGTGTGTCGGTACAGAACTTTAATACACCATTCTCTTTATCCCTGCCTTTTCTCGCTTATAGTATTTTTGATGCACTGCATAAAACCGCAGATCAGAGGTGCCAATTGAATTTTAATTAGGAATGGTATATTATCGAGTTATAAATTCATATACGTAGGTGAATAAACTAGAGTGAGTTTATCGAGTTACATGTTTTGTGCCGAGTCCCTAGGTGATAGTATTACAACTTGGGTAAAGAATGAACCAACACGCTTATAGATTTATATTGCTAGTCTCTTCAATGTTTCTCATATAACCAGATTTCACATATTCACCTTATTTATTCTATATCAAAATCAAATTACACATTGTTTCTAACCACCAATTAACTAAGCGTATTTTGGCTCTTGCGTAAATGAACCAAGTTATTAAATATAGTTCAAGTTCATTTAAATCCTAAATAAAAATTAGTGTTAATTTAACGAGTTTAGTCAGAAATCTCTTCTTGTGGTTAATACAACTTAAATGATAAAATAAAATGGTTTAATTCTAATTGAAGTTTTTCTTTTGTGGACTTGATGTTTCTTATATAGAGTTCGTTGTTGTTTGGAATGAAAGTCCTTTTTTCTTTTCTTATTATATTTTATTGAACAATAATTTACATTTACACAAATATTATATTTAATACAAATAAAAATAAATACTTTTTTTTTTATTAGGTATGTGAGTTAAAAAAATAAATTTAATTCTTTTCAAAAAAACATAAAAACAATCTAAATTAACTTATTAACTTGGTAAGACTTTCATTTCCAAAATTAGTTTTTACTTTTCTCATTTTGACCATTTTTCTCTAAATTTACAGTATTTCTAACATTCAAAACCTGAAGAAGCCCAGGTTCCCTGGACGAAAGCTTGTTCAATAAAATATAATAAGAAAAGAAAAAAGGACTTCCATTCCAAACAACAACGAACTCCATATAAAATGGTTTATTTTAAAAAAGCAATAGTCAATGTTAAATGCATTCCTGGATTACCATGAATTAGTTTCACGCAATCTGTAAATCGTCTCTATGTAAAGACAATCTGTGAATTAGGATGCATAAAACAAAATAAAATTGCAGTAATATAATTGGCTTTAGTTTAGTAAACACTTTATTTCACCTTGAGTAACGAGGTAAGGCACTAGGTAAGTAACGAGGTGAGTGCTTTGCCTGTTCATAGCCCTGAAACGATTTTAAGAAAAAATTCTCTCATTAAAGAGATGATTCAATTGTTTATTTGACGTTTTTTAACAATTTTATTCCTGGCTAACCTAATAGACATAGACTGCGAGTTGAAAAAAAGAAATTGAAGAAAAGTGCTAAATCTGTTGACTTTTACTTAGTTTGTGATCGTAGGAGTGAGCATAATTAACACCAGTGCTGTACCTAAGGGGGGAAAGGCTGAAAGGGCTGAAGTGCTGTATTTTTTTGCATAAGGAAGCAACAATTCAGTTCGTAAATTACCAAGAAAGAGTTATTTTAAAAAGTTTATAAGAAAGTAACATGTTTTGACTGATCTCGGATGTGAAGTGCTCGAAAAGGAGAAGGAAAGGGGGATTGCACGGGCCTCTCAGCTAAATTAGTTGTTTTTTCCGGGTATTCGCAGGACTTGCTAAGTATCCGTTTAGTCGAAACTTAAAATAAAAAAAACTTCTCGAAGCGTGGATTAAAGTTTCCATCTCGGAGGGGTGAAGCTCGCTCTTCCGTCTAACGACTTTCAAATTCGATTCACACGTTAAAACAATTTTCCAGAAAAACTTTGCAGTTCCGGAGACAGATGAGCTATGAAGCGACTTGGCGCAAATCTTCCTCATTGTTTTTCTTATAGAATAAAAAAAAACACAGTTAATGAAATTGTTTCAAACTTTTAAGATTTGATTAATTTCGATTTTTTTAAAGAATTTAAAATCTCTTCTTGTCTAGATGAGGGTTATCACAATGAGATCGAACAGTTTTCATTACTAAATTTCCACCGAGTAGTTGGTCTCATTAGTGATAATTTAACAATAAACTAACCAATCAAAATATAGTAACAACTAAGTCAATACTTAATACTTAAGGCAGATGGCCTGTGAAGAGCACAGTCATCTTACGGTATTATTACTACTACCAATAGTATTATTTATAGGTTACTTATATTAAAACTTGAAGTTTATTTACCTAGTTATTACTCGTAGCAGTGCTTGCAGTATTGATTACAGGGTCTCCAGCAGTATTGCTTATAGTGTTGCTGATATTAGTGCTGCTAGTAAGAAATGTTTCTTAGGCCTCATCCACACTAGAGATTCCGGAATGCGATTCACGAATCGAAGATTCTAATGATACTTACAGTATACCTTGCAACTTAAAATTATAAGTTTAATTTTTTTAATTATCGTAAAAGTATATCTTAAAGATGAGAAAGTAATAAACATAAATTTTTAGGTCCGGATAGATCGATCCAATAAAATGGAGTAGCAAGGCAACGAAGAAGGAAAAAAAGTTTAACATTTCTTCAAGAATTTTTCGCCGTTTTTCGTAGAATAATTCGACGCCCTCGGCCCAACTTTGAGAAACAGAAAAAATCAGGATAATTTGTTATGGGCAATAAAGAGAAGGAAAGAAAAACAAGGACCCGACCCTAACCGAACGAAACAGGAAAACTGTTTACCAATCGGAGGATAGTTAAGAAAATGTATTTGTGTATTTCTTCCTCTAGTATTTTTTTTTCTTTTAACTCTTGAGGGAAGGGGGAAAGATGTGGAGCCTGGTTTTCGGGTTAAAGGAGGGAACACCGTGAAAAACTGTATCGGACCGGACGGATATTAGAGTCGAGCCAACCGCCACCGATAAATATGTCTTGTTAAAGTTGTACGTTAAGTTTTGAAGCCGTTGGAACTCGGTAATTCCACGAAGCAGACCGGATCCCACGACGCTCCTTGCCACCGCTTTCACCTCGCTAATCTCACCCCGTTCTCGACCTTTTCGCACCCGCACTATTACCAACAAAAAATATCCATCTTACGTCAGAGAACTCTTCTTCTATCTAAAATGTACCACGTCCTCTAACTCGAGCTTTTTCCTTTACACACTTAAAAAATCGCCTATGTTATTTGTTTTTACCTAAATTTATCAACTTTTGAACTAGATAAAATAAAAAGTGTAAAAATTAGTGTTAAGAAACCAAAAGTATATATTTTTGTTCTGGAACCGCATTTGACCACACACGGTTGAGATCTAGTTTTTCTTGTTATTTTGTTTTTAAATCCGGGGGCCTTAGTACGAACCCGATGTAGGTCCTTTGAACGAACCCGGGTAGCCTCATTACAATCCAATACTGGATTGATATTGATACTAGACAACCAAACCCTTCACGTATGAGTGAAGTGTTAAACGGTAAACCATGTCTCACAACTCTGGTTACGTTTGATCGATTTTTATCTAACCACTATGAGAGTTTCGACAGCGGTTTTCAAGGCCGAAACCTGGCAGTGCTAAATCTATCGACCAGCTTTCCGTTTGTTTTAAACAATGCTGGTTGGACATTGAATGGGACCCGATCAGGGAATCGTAACAGAGCTGTGGTCAGCGGTGGCGGCCACTTTAAACTACTGACCACGCCCGATGCTACCTAACTTCAATGACTGAAAGCCGGCTGCTCTCCATCTACCGTGGCCAAATGATCTAGGTTAGTAATTCTTAATATGCTGTGTTGCTCGATGCCTCGAATCCATAATCATTTCTGTAAAGGCTATAAGGTTAGCAAGTAAAAACGGGTTTTCCCTTATTCACATTATTTATTAAGACGTATAGATTTCGTTTCCTTTAAAACGCCTTATTTATTTTCCCAAGTGTAGAATCTATCACTTCCGTTTAAATAATACCGGTGTGAATTTCGGAGCGAAGACCAAACTTGGTTGCATTCTATCAATAATTTTATTCGACCGAAACGGAATAAATAACCTAGTCAATTGCATCGAAGCCAACCTAATACATTTCTTCATTAAATAAATGTTTGCTCGAAGAAAAGAAATCGTGTAATTATTAGGGTTATAAAACGGGCCAGGAAGGTTAAGCCTGTCAATGACTTATACCGAGGTTAAAGGCACAAAGGCCTTAATTATTATTCATAACAGGATTTGATTACGGCTCGCGATTGTGTGTTACATATGAGAAGGCTAATTACGGTTGAAATTAATCAATAATAACATTACAAATCTCGATTACATTGTACCCCTCTATGTAATTATAACAGAGAAATTTAGCAGGCAGTATGGTAAATAGACAATTATGTAACTAATACGCTACTTTAAGGTATACGCCTGCTTATACCGTACTGTATACGGTTCAATCGCATAAAGCACGATTTCACGGATTGCAGCACCGTAACATTGAAACAGACGTATTCTCATTCCACCAATTAGATTATGATAGCTATATAGAATTATTGTAGTTACACGAAGCAATGGATTTAAGCTATTTATTCAATCGTCGGTTTTAACTGGAAAAATTTAATATTATTTCAAAGTTTTAGGCATCGAGCCACGGACATCATCTTCTATCCCTATGAAGAAAATACTCTAAACCAAATACACCTAAGTTTAACTCGTTCGGTTCTAAAATGCTGTCTATCGTATCTACTGGCAAGAACATTTCACAAGGTTAAGTATAGAATGCTATATCATGGTGAAAAATGATAATATAGGACTTCTTGAAACCTGAAATGCAGTGTGACGCTGATCTTTCTGAGTGCGTTCTACAAGGCGAGGCAATTAAGGCGAATGCGATAACGAGTACAACCAAAAGTTAAATTTTTTTTAACTGAAGAATGTTTGTTTTCTAGAAGGTGGTTAAGTTTTTTTCATGAACACTGAGAATTGAACTAAATGTTCTTGGTGGCTCTAAATGTTTTTAAAATAATTTCGTCAGGTTTTTTTTTCAACAAGCATTGAGTAATTCATTAGTATAGTTTTGACGGAGATTTTGTGGTATTTAGATAATATCATGGTTTTATTACTGGGTAAACAAATAAACACACATCTAAGGATTAATCAGTTTAAATTGATTAATCCTTAAATGTGTGTTTATTTGTTTACCCAGTTATAAAACCATGATATTACCTTAATACCACAAAATCTTCGTCAAGACTACTAATGAACTACCTAATGTATACTTCCAATACTTAAGTATTTATAGTTTTAGTATTGTATTATAATATGTATACTTTAGTTATCACTTGAAAAACAAGCATTCCTATTCACACCATTAACTTCTTTAAGCCTTAAAACCTAGTAGGATTCCAGTAGAAGATAATTAATATAACTTTAAAAAAAAAAAAATCAACTTTCTTTTCGATTCTTAAAATAAAATCGATACCCTAAGTGGTGGTTTCCTCTGTATAATATAATACCGGGTTAAGATGCAGCAGAGAAAAAACAAAACCCAATATAAATTTTTGCAATTTAAAAAAAAAAACTCAGCATGACTGCTCATTATCAAAGGATCTTCTTATAGAATTATTCGTCCAAGAAATTTAATTATTCTTTTGATATTCGAGAATTCAAGCTAAGTAAGAAATTATTAAAAATAAAAAGAGAATATATTTTTAATAATAATAAAAATATCTAGCGAGTTTGAATCTGTATCTACTTTCGATGGAATAAAGTCGACACTCTGACATTTCACACTAATCACTACAACAAAGGGCTGTGACCTCCTGACTGAAAGATTGTAAGTCGTTAGAGAGAATAAATTATTGAGTAGAGAGCTGTCACAAACAATATGATATACAACCATTTCTTGTCCACATTAAGTATAGGTCGATATATTATCATGCCTGGTAATAAGGTATACGTGGGGTGGTCTATCGCTTCATATTTGTGGCCGTCATTTGTAAATACTATTTCTATCGATCGAGCAATTATTTCTTTATCGAAACTGCTTTTCCTAAGTAAAAGAATAGCATATATCGCTTCACCAAGGAGTAAGTCACACAATGCCTATATCGATCAGAATTGAAATTTTGGTGCATTTTTTCATTTTATACATTCCAAAAACCGATACAGCCTTAACTTTTTCGTGTATGTGTGTATGTATGTATGTGTGTCTGTCACCACCAGTCCGACATTATAGGCTCAAAACTGGCTAAACGAAATCGATTTTTTTTTCAGAGGTAAGCTCAAACATGATGGGCAATCTGCAGGCTTGTCATTAAATATTGAGTAGAACCAAAATTATTAACAATTTAAAAAAAAAAAAATAACATACAAAAATTAGGTTGACCCCACCATAAACAAAATCCATTTACTCGCTTATCATAATGTTTGGGTACTTCTAGACTCTAGACCACGTAGAAACGCGCGGTCTTTTGCGATTCCTATGACGGTCCTATGACTTTTAAACGTATCTCCATCGGTTCTTCCTTAAATAGTGCTAAATTTGATTTTGCTTACGAGCTTACCGAAGGTAACGGAAGCCTTGTGTTCACTTTTGAGAACGAAAAACTTTTATGTCTCCGATTTTAAAAATTCCAAGACAGAAATCTGTCGGTCTGTGTGTCCGCAAATTATGAAACGAGTGACGAAAACTTGAGTAAATGTCGACCGATTGTGATGAAATTTGGTAGACGTGTTCATTTTACCACTGCTCAGGACGAGTTCGTTGGACAACATAATCCGTCCAAGAGCTCACGTGCAACGCTCGCGTAAACGTGAACTTCTAATTTAAATTTGGAATTTTAGGTCGGAAAAAAATCAAACTTCATCTATTAAATGAGACAAACATTTTTTTCATATACAATTTTTTAGTAAAACCAACTGTGACACCGGTATGAAGTGTTTAAGATCGCTAGAACTACTAATAGTTTTTACAAAATAAACAATATACCAATAAAGTAATATAACAATAATGTTAATTTTAATATAACCATAAAGTGAATGATAGGATGCGAGGAAGCTATGTGCCACACTAATTGGCAGTCTATTTTTTTTTAATTTATGACTTTGAGCTCTTATGGCGTCCGCAATTAATGATCGATTTAATTTCTGATTGGGTGCTTGAACCTTACACTAATGCTCTTTAAATCGATTATTTATTATTTAATTAATTTTCCTAGAACTAGAGTTATTAAATATTTACTGGTGCAACTGCCGTATTAAGAGAAGAGGCTGGTAATTAAATTAATGCACCATCATGGTTGATAATTGTTCAATGGCTTCCCAGTCTAATTGGTTTTGACTACGTTTATTTTCTCATTTATTATATTATATTCTTCTTTTTGCAATATTATTTATTACTATACTACTTAGTTTCTATTGGATATTTTTTAAATATATCGATAGACTTCAAACTGCGATTTGAAGAGTATTATACTCTTGGTAGTGGAATTAATTATGTATAATGTATAATATAGTCCTGATTTCATTCCTAGAAGGCTTTGGATACAAAACTATTTAGTCATTTCATTTAATTACTAGGAATACATGATAGTAGGAAACATAGCCAGTAATACCTAATACCTAGCATGAGGGGTGAAAGCTAGTGTTAAATAAATATGACCACAATTGTTAAATTATTCTTGGTTCAAGAGACAAACAAATATTTAAATAATAGACTAAAAAAAAGAGACAGAAAAGAATTATTTATATACCTTATGTAATTGTTTTGTCCTTTTATCAAATAAAACGGAAAACGGGGAAATAATATTAATTCAATCGGAGGTAAAGGATTAAAATAGGGCTTCCATGTATTGTACGATTCAAAAGAATTACACCAGCTATAAATTAGAAAATTACGTTTGATAAAGATATACAATATTCAAACAAAAAGAATATGTAGTGCAAACTCATGGTAATACATCAAACAATTTCCTGTGACCAAGTATGCTAAACAAACATTGAAAACAAATGATATTTACTTGTAATGACAGAAATAAATTTAAGTTGTGAATATTTTTCATTCCATTTTTTGTGAATTGTAATACCATTTATAGCCGAATTAAATATAAGTAAAGCACTTCTGCGAGTTAGTTAGTTCCTCCTTATGGTGATGTAATAGCTAGGGAACTAACATAGTGAGAAAAGAGATTAAGGAATCGGTTCCCGGTATCTGTCTATCGGCTTTTCTCCAATCCTATCATATCCTGTTCATATGATTACAAAAGTGCAGCTTAAGTTGTTTCTGAATTTACATAAATACTTAATTACGGAGTTATTTGAATGAGGACCGCTACGCCGAATCTTGGTGAGTCAGATTGGGATTGATTCAGATTAATGATGATTCGTTTAGTTTGAAGGGGGCTGTTGGGTCTTAAATGATTTGTT